>VZQC01000292.1:929426-1121344 GCA_009823505.1 Rhizomys pruinosus
GGGTCACTCCTACAGGGAAAGAGCCAAGACCTGCAGAGGTGCTTGCTGATGTTGGAGGAAATACAGAATGGGTAGTAGAAGAAGGTAGTCTTAAATATCAGCTAAGGCCATGGTACCAGTTGCAGAAATGTGGATTATAATAGATATTAACTTTTGTCCTATTTGCTTAAGAATGTGCTTGTTCATATATATATATATATGTATATTAAGCAGATACTTGTGTTGTTCCATTTTGAATGTGCAACTGAGATAAGTGTTAAGTGTTGTCATATTTAGGTTATTAGATACTGAAGGACTAAGTGTTCCTCAAGGACATTACCATCTACTCTAAGATATAATGCTTTGCTATTGCACATGAGACACTTATAACACGTTAGGTGGAATTATGACCTTGCCATTGTTTGCAACTGACATTTAAGCATAACATAAAGAGAGGCTATTTATTGGGTGTCAAGTTAACAAGGGGTGGACTTGTGATGGTTAATCCTGGGTGTCAACTTGACTGGACTAAGGAACAAATAAGAGAAAAAGGATCTTTGGATTGTACTACCTCAACCCGGATGGCCCACCCCAAATATGGGCGTTACCTTCTGCTGGCAGGCAGTATTAAAGGCCATGCCAGAGGGATCCGGTCCCTTTTTTCCTGCAGCTTGCCTCTCTCTCACTGGTGAGTTTGTCTTGCTGCTGTGATCAACCCTACGGATTCCAGCATATACTGAGACTGGCAGATCTCCTGGAATCCATCAGGCCTTCAGCATCAGATTGGGAGTACTGAGACATCCAGCCTTGCAGACTGAGCAGTTCCCTGGATTCTCAGCCTCTCCAGTGCAGCACAGCTACTGTTGTACTCCTTGAACTCTGTCAGGTGAGCAAATCAATAAATTGTATATAGCTATATATTCATCTTGTTACTTCTGTTTTTTTAGAGAACCCTGACTAATACAGATACTCTCTCATCAATTCCAGTTTGGGGGGGTATGCCTGACTTACCCCTCACCCTGGTGCCTGTCTGGAGTGAGTTCCAGGCTTCTGTGCTTCAGGAACCCCCCGCTCCCACACATAGAGACAATGGCACGAAACCAAACCCACCCACCACTGGCTGCAAAGGCGAAGAGTGGTTCTGCCCAGACAGCCACCTCCTACAAGGGCTTAGAGTTTAGACACTTTTCCACCAACCCAAGAATCAATCTACCCTAAAATCTACCTGTCTGGAGTGAGTGCTGGGCTCCTGTGCTTCAGGAGCCCCCCAAATAAAGAGAAAATGGTGCCAAATCCACCACTATGTATTTTATAATCCTTATATGTATAACTTTAAGGTATAAATTCTACAAAAAGGGTTTTAAGGATCCCATTGGGCACTGGTGGGTCATATCCAGTAGATGACAGTATATATTTAATAAAACTTTGAATTACTACCTGTGTAAATTTATACTTGCCCTTTATAAATCAATTAATTTATTAGCCATTTAAATATACTGGCAGGTGTGAGAGGGAAAAATCAATTTTTGTTTTAGAGTTAGCCTTTACAAAATTTATGTAAATAGAAAAATGACACAAATTAACTTTTTTAACCAAAACCTAAAGATGACAAATAGTTGTTAAAGAACATTAATTTGTTTTAATTATATATGTATATATATTGTTATTATATATATAATTATATATTTATGTATATATACTTATATATTATATAGAGTTAGACCAAGCTGGCTTGAAAATCTTCATACAAAGTTGTCTTTCTGAAATATAATGGTATTAAATTCAGACAGACATGAATTAAGATGACTTGTTATTTTTGTTTGGTGGTAGGTTACAAACCATATGATCTGAGGTCCTGTGAATTTTATTTTATTTTATTATTTT
Organism: Rhizomys pruinosus; assembly: GCA_009823505.1. Classification (NCBI taxonomy): domain Eukaryota; kingdom Metazoa; phylum Chordata; class Mammalia; order Rodentia; family Spalacidae; genus Rhizomys; species Rhizomys pruinosus. The sequence goes on from VZQC01000292.1 coordinate 931,290, forward strand.
TTTAATTTTATTTATTTTTGTATGTGTACGAGTGTACTGTCTGCATGTAGGTTTGTGCACCCATGTCATGCAATGTTGCGGAGGTCAGAAGAAGGCGTCGGATTCCTCTGGAACTGGAGTTAAAGACAGTTCTCAGCCTCCATGCGGGTGCTGGGGATTGAACCTGGGTCTTCTGCAAGAGCAGTCGGCACTCTTAATCACTAGGCAATCTCTCCAGCCCCAGCCTCTGAATTTTAAAGATGAAAACAAATCTAAAATGCACCAAAATTATTCAGGACCTTCTTTTTAAAATTAATTTTAGAATATCTTAGGATCCTTAATTGATTTTCAAAATTTATTTATTTATTTATTTATTTATTTATTTATTTATTTATTTTTATGTGTATGAATGTACTGTCTGCATGCAGGTTTGTGCAACCGTGTCATGTAATGCCTTATAGGTCAGAAGAGGACATCAGATTCCCCTGGAACTAGAGCTAAAGTCGGTTCTCAGCCTCCATGTGGGTGCTGGGCATTGAATCTGGGTCCTCTGCAAGAGCAATTGGTGCTTTTAACTGCGTGGCCATCTCTCCAGCCCCAATTGATTGATTTTGAAATATCTAGGACTTATTAATTGATGAGTTTTGCGCAACTCATTTAAAGATGTTTTTGGGTACCCATGTATTGGATTTAGAGAAGCATGTTGAGGTGGAATTTAATTTAACGTATTTTAAATGACCATATCAAATATTATCTCTAGATAAAAATTAATGTGCAATTACCTCAATTCTGGACAAATATCATGAGAAAGAACACAATAAAGTTTAAAGGTACATTACTCTGTATATTTTTTTGAAAAACCTGAAAAAAAAAAAAAAAAAAAAAAGGGCTGCGGAGTGATAGAGGTGAATCAAGAGACTACAGGAATATAGTCTGGACTCCTAACTGATCAACATGCCTGTGCATACAAGCTTCTCCAACTGGACTATGGGAACCTTGGGTTGTTCAAAATTTGGACATAGATACCTGCAAAATGCACCAATTACCTAATTGTATGACAAACTGAGTAACATCAATGTTATCTGCAAACAACTGTGTCTTTATATTGTAGAATCCCTTAAAAATAAACAAATAAAAAAAAAAAAACAAAAAACAACAACCTAGAACCATACTAAACCATACTTCAGGCCTGTAACAGGCCTGAAGCACCTTGAGAAATGTAGTTTCTCGGACTGTTAGGAAAGAAATGAAAATGGCTGTGACAGGTTGTTAATGTGGCTGGGACAAGCCCAAGGAATTCTGGGAAATGTAGTTTTGTGCTCGAACCTGCCATGCACTAGATGCAGGCAGCTGACACTACATTTTCCTTTCCTGAGAAATGATTTTTCTATAAGTTTTTGAGGCTCTGAGTTGGGCTACTTTAACAGGAATCAATAGCAGTGGTTGAGGCTTGGGCTGCTGCTAACTGCTTCTAATTGTTTCTGCCAAAAGAATGCCTACAGTTTTGGGGGCTTTAAATGAAAAATGTATCCCATAGGCTCATGAATTTGAAAACTTTTTCCTCATTTGGGGAGGTTATGATACCTTTAGGAAGTGCAGCCTTGCAGGAAGTCACTAGGCAATGTAGGTGGTTTAAGAATTCACAGCTTTTATCTTCATCACAGTTCCAGCTCTCTCTTTCTCTCTCTCTCTCTCTCTCTCTCTCTCTCTCTCTCTCTCTCTCTCTCATTTTTGTTTGAGATGTGATGTGATAATTTTGCTTCTTGCTTTGGCTGTCAGTTTCCATGGGTACTCACCACTATGGATTCTCCCTCTGTATCTTTAAGCCAAATGAAACTCCTTTCATAATTTGCTTTTGGTCACGGTATTTTATTAAATCAATAAAATAACTAATACTCATTGTGGCAACTCAGTGCATATATATGAAGCATAAAGATCAATTCAAGGTTGTAACATTTTTATCTAATGGATTATTTTAAGATAATTTTGTGTTATATGTGGTAATTATATAGATTTCAAGATATGTTGTGATATTTCAAGTATAAAATGATCAAATCACGGTAACTGTATTTCTCTTTTCTTATTATTAGTTTTGGTTCAAAAATATTATGGTCATATCTCAGTACTCTGAAAATATGTAATAGTTGGAAAAGATATAAATACAAATCTCGTGCATGAAATTCTCAAATGCATAATATTTCATAGTAAATTATAATCTACCTGCATGTTACCAAGCCTTACTCTTACAAATCTTCCTACCTTCCAATCTCTAAGAATATTATTCATTCATATTGATTTTTTAGTATTCACACACGAGACATGATGTGCATAAGTAATGTTTATCTTTGAAATCTTCTATATTTTTATTTATTTTACTTTTATGCTTTTATCGATGTTTTATGTATTTCAGACGTCATTTCTCAGCTCAGTTTAAACATATTCCCCTTTCCCATGCCCCCACCCTACTCCAGCTCGTGCATTCTGCCATAAATGTCCTACATCTTTTACACCATCTTTTTTTATTTTTAGGAATTCACATTTTCCTTCTTTAATTTTATATTACTCTAAGATATGAATACATACTTTCCACTCATATCCAGTAATTATAGAGTCTGAAAGTGGTGGATCAACTCTAGAGCCTGTTAAGATATTTACATTATAACAACATAGTTGCTTTCAGATAAACAGAACTATAACAATAATGTTGTTCAGCTTGCCCTTCATCTGGGGACCTGGTGTTAGCATCCACAAATGTGGAAGACCATTCACCGCTTGTTTTGGGGGACTGTGTTACTTCACTTAGTATAGTGGCCTCGAGTTCCATCCATTTACTTTCACGATGTCATCTTTCTTTTTCTTTTTTTTTTAATTTCTGTATGTGTATGAATGTACTGTCAGCATTTAGGTTTGTGGACCTGTGTGCTGGAGGATGCCATGGAGGTCAGAAGAGGGTGTCGGATTCCCCTGGAACTGGAGTTCTCCTGAAATTGGAGTTTCAGATGGTTCTCAGCCACCATGTGGGTGCTGGGGATTGAACCCAGGTCCTTTGTAAGAGCAGTCGGTACTCTTATCCGGTAGGCCATCTCTCCAGCCCTGATGTCACCTTCCTTTATCACTGAGTAGTAAGCCATTGTGTAGATGTACCACATTTTTTGTCATCCACTCATCAGTTGGGGGGTCTTTGGGTTGGTTCCAGCTCTTCACTGTTGTGAAGACAACTGCAATAAACATGGGTGTGCATGTATCTTTGGGGTAGGATGAGTATTGTGGGTATATACCCAGGAGTGGTATGGCTGGGGTCAGGTAGTAGACTAATTTTGAGTCTTTTAAGTGTTCTCCACACTGATTTCCATAATGGTTGTACAAGTTTACATTCCCACCAGCAGTGAATGAGTGTTCCCCTTTCCTCACAACCTCTCCAGCATTTGGTGTCTATTGTGTTCTTGATCTTAGCCAGTCATACCAGAGGGAGATTATAAATGAAAATGGTTTTAATTTGCATTTCCTTAATTATTAATGATGTTGAACACTTTTAAAGATATTTCTCAGCCATCTTTACTTCCTCACTAGTGAAGTCTCTGTTCAGCTCTTTACTCCATCTTTGGAGTAGGTCATTTGCTTTCTTACTTCTTTGTTTTTTGAGTAGTCTATATATTCTCAACGTTAATGCTCTGTCAGATGTATCACTGGTGAAGATTCCTCCCAGCCTGTGGGTTTTCTCTTCACTTCTTGGTGTCTTTCACTGTACAGAAGCTTTTGATTTTGATGAGGCCCCATTTGTCAACTACTGACCTTATTTCCTGTGCAGCTGCTGTCTGATTTAGAAAGTGTTTAACTACACCTATGTCTTGTAGGTTGTTACCAACTTTTTCTTCTCTCACCTTCAGGGTTTCGGATTTTACATTGAGATCTTTGATCCACTTGGTGTTGATTTTTGTACAGGGTTAGAGGCAGGGGTTTAATTTTGTTTTTCTATAAATGGTGATCTAGTTTTGCAAGCACCATTTGTTGAAGATGCTATCCTTCCTCCATTGAGGTTTTTTGCCCCTTTATTAAATATGAGGTGTCTGAAATCCTATGAGCTCAAGTTTGGACCTTCAATTTTGTTCCATTGGTCAACACGTCTGTTTTTTGTGCCAGTACCAGTCTGTCTTTATGACTGCGGCCCTGTAATATAGTATGACGTCTGGTAGAGCAATCTCCCCTGTATTGCATTTTTCATTCAGGGTTGCCTTAGCTATTTGGGGTCTTTTAAATATGAATTTAAGGATTTTTTTCCAAGTTTCTGAAGATGCTCATGGGGATTTTGATTGGGATTGTGTTGAATCTGTATATCAATTTGGGTAAAATGGACATTTTTATTATATTAACTTTTCCAATCCATGCGCATGGAAGATCTTTCCATCTATTGATGTCATTTTCAATCGCCTTTTTCAGGGGTTTAAAGTTTTTGTTGTAAAGATCATTGGCATCTTTGGTTAGGTTTGATCCCAGTTATTATACTTTTTTTTTTTGTCTTTTCAAGACAGGGTCTCCCTGTAGCCCCAGCTGTCCTGGAGCTCATTCTGTAGAACAGGCTGGCCTTGAACTCACAAAGATCCGCCTGCCTCTGCCTCCCGAGTGCTAAGATTAAAGGTGTGTGCCACCATACCTGGCTCAAGAAAGAAGAACCATTCTTTATATTTATCTTTTTTGTGTGTCGGATTCCCCTGGAACTGGAGTTAAAGATGGTTCTTAGTTGCCATGTGGGTACTGGGAATCAAACCTGAGTCCTCTGCAAGAGCAGTCAGTGCTCTTAACCACTGAGCCATCTCTCCAGCCCCAAGTTTTAAGGCTATTGTGAGTAGGAAGGTTTTCTTATATTCCTTCTCCACTTTTTTATTATTGGTGTAAAGAAGGCTACTGATTTTTTCAGATTAATTTTGTATCCTGCCACATTATTGAAACTCTTAATCATTTCTAGAAGTATTCTGTTGGAGTTTTTAGCATCCCTTAGGTAAACTATCATACCATCTGCAAAATGGGATAGTTTACTTTTTTCTTTTCTGATTAATACTCTTTTAATTTCCTTCTCTTTTCTTATTGCCTTAGCAAGCATTTTAAGCACTATGTTAAAGAGGTGTGGAGATAAGGTTCAGCCTTGGCAGGTTCCCACCTTTAAGGGAAATGGTTCCAATTTTTGTCCATTTAGGATGATGTTGGCAGTGGGTTTGCTATATATGGCTTTGATCATGTCGAGGAATGTTCCCGTCACTCCGATTCTCTCTAGGACTTTCAACATGAAGGGATGCTGGATCTTGTCAAAGGCTTTTTCTGCATCAATTGAGATGATCATGTGCTTTTTGTCTTTCAGTCCACTTATGTGTTTTATGATGTTTACTGAGTTACATATGTTGCACCATCCCTGCATCTCTGGTATGAATCCAACTTGGTCATTTTGATGTGGGTCTGTATGTGATTTGCAAGTATTTTGTTGATAATTTTTGCATCTATGTTCATTAATGAGATGGATCTATAGCTTTATTTTTGGTTTTGGTATTAGTGTGATTCTGGCTTCATAGAAGGAATTTGGGAGAATTCCCTTTGTTTGTATCCTTCTGAAAACATTGAGTAGTAATGGCTGTAAGACCTCTTTGAATGTTTTATAAAATTCTTCTGTGAATCTGTCTGGGCCTGGGCTTTATTTAGTTCAGAGACTTTTTATTATATCTTCAATTTCCTTAAATATTATGGGTCTGTTTAAACTGTCAAGTTCTTCTTCGTTAAGCTTTGTTGTTTCCCAGGATTTCAAATATTCATCCATTTCTCTTAGGTCTTCAAATTTACTGGAGTACAGGCTTTTGAAGTATTCCCATATGATTTTCTTTATCTTCACTTTGTCTGTTATGATGTTTCCCTTTTTATCACGAATACTATTGATTTGGACTTACTCTTTCTTATTTTTTGGTTAACTGGGATAGAGGTCTGTCTATTTTGTTTATCTTTTCAAAGAACCAGCTTTTGTATTCGTTGATTCTATGTATTGTTTTCTTTGTTTCTATTTCATTGATTTCTGCTCTGATTTTTGTGATTTCTTCCTGACTTTTGGGTTTAGGCTTCCTTTGTTGTTGTCTCTTTTAGCTGCAGTTTTAGATCATTTATTTGTTCCCTTTCTGGTTTTTTGATGTGAGCACCTTGGGCCATAAATTTCCCTCTCAAGTCTGCTTTTAAAGTATCCCACTAGTTTTTTTTTTTTGTTGCTGTTGTTTTGTCTTTTTCATTCATATCCATGAATACTTTTATTTCACTCTTTATTTTTTCCCTGACCCATTCATTATTCAGTATGGTGTTGTTTAGTCCCCCATTGTTGAAGCTAGTTGTGTTTCTTCTGGTGTTCATATTGAGTCTTATTGCACTGTGGTCTGATAGAATGCATGGAATAATTTCAATCATTTTGTATTTGTTGAGATTTCTTTTCTTAATTTTTTTTATTTATTTCTGTATGTGTATGAATGTACTGTCTGCATGCAAGTCTGTGCACCCATGTCGTGCAATGCCGTGGAGGTCAGAAGAGGGTGTCGGATTCCCCTGGAACTGGAGTTCTCCTGGAATTGGAGTTTCAGATGGTTCTTGGCTGCCATGTGGGTGCTGGGGATAGAACCCAGGTCCTCTGTAAGAGCAGTTGGCGCTCCTAACTGCTAGGCCATCTCTCCAGCTCGTTGAGATTTCTTTTGTGCCCCAGTATGTGGTCTATTTTGGAGAATGTCCCATGAGGTGCTGAGTAGAATGCATATCCTCTGGTGTTTGGGTGGAATATTCTGTAGATGTCTGTGAGGTCCATTAGGGTATTGTATTGTTCAATTCTGATGTCTCTCTGTTTATTTTTTGTCCAGTTGATCTATCCAAGGGTGTCAGTGGGGTGTTGAAATCTCCCACTATTAGTGTGTTAGGATTAATCTGTGTCTTGAGATCCCGCAAAGTAGTGTTTATGAAGTTAGTTGCACCAGAGTTTGGTGCATAGACATTTAGGATTGTGAAGACTTCATAGTTAAATGTACCTTTGATAAGGATATAGTGGCCCTCTTTGTCTCTTCTGATTAGTTTCATTTTTGAGATCTATTTTGTCTGATATTAGAATAGCCACTCGCTTATTTCTTGATACTATTTGCTTGGAACATTTTTTCCATCCTTTCACTCTAAGGTGGTATCTGTCCTTGAGGGTGAGATAGGTTTCTTGCAGACAGCATATAAAAGGATTCTGTTTCCTAATTCATTCTCCCAGTCTATGTCTTTTGGTTGGGGAGTTTAGACCATTAGTATTTAAGGTTATTATTGAGAGGCATGTCTTGTTTACTTTCACCTTATTTTTGTTTGCATTCTTGGTCTAGGTTTGTATTTACTCTGTTATGCTTTTGTTGCTTTCTCTCTTTAATTGCTTAGGGATATTTGCTCCTTTCCTCTGTTCTTTGGATTACTTCAAGGATTTTCTGAAGTGTTTTTCTCTTAGACATGTATTCTTTCGTCTTGTTCATGTCATGAAAGATTTTTCTTTTTCCAACTATAACTGACATTTTTGCTGGATATAGTAGTCTGGGTTGGCATCTAAAGTTGTTTACCACAGGGAATTCTTTAGTCCATGTTCTTCTAGCTTTCACAATTTGGACTGAGAAGACAGCTGTGATTCTGATGGCTTTCCCCTTATATGTAACTTGTTGCTTTTCTCTTGTGGCTTTCAGTATTTTGTCTTTGTTTTGAGCATCTAGTGTTTTAGAAATTATATCGTGTGGGGAATTTCTTTCTGCTCCTGTCTATTTGGTGTTTTATGTTCTTTTGGTACTTGTGTGTGATTTTTTCTTTTCACTGTGGGGAAATTTTCTTCTATTATCCTGTTGAAGATCTGGTCAATAGAGTTGTCTTGGGATTCTTTTCCTTCTTCTATTCCTATGATGGGAGGTTTGTTCTTTTCATAGTGTCCTATATTTCCTGGTTGTTTTATTCTTGTGTTTTTTTTTTTTAATTTTTCATAATCTTTACTTGAGCTTTCTAGTTACTCCATATTATCCTGCAGGTCAGAAATTCTTTTTTCTGCTTCTTCCATTCTGCTTCTGAGGCTTTTTCCCATTTTTTGCTGGTGATTGGATGAATGTTCAATTTCCTTTTTCATTTCATCCTGTGATTTCTTTAGCTTTTCCACTTCCCACTGGAGCCTGCTCATGCTTGTAGCTCCTTGGTTCTTTTGGTCATTTTCTTTTGTCATTTCAGCCTGGGATTTTTTCAGTGTTTCCACTTCTTTCCAGATATTTTCATTTTTTCCCTTTAGTTCTTTCCACCATTTGTCATTATCTCCCTCTTGATAATCTTGATAAGGTCCTTCTTGAGTTTTTCATTCTCTTCCTTCAGTTCTCTAATTTCTTTGAATATGTCTACAGTTGTTCTAAGGACAGTGTCTTGGCCTCTTTCCTCGGAGATCTCATTGTAGGGATCTTCTGTAGGGTTGGTAGAGTTCTGTGTGGATTTTATTATGAGCTTTTCACATGTTGTTTTTTCTTTGTGTCTTTGGCCTGTGGATTTGTCTGTTTGTTTCTTTGGATTCTGGCACCTCAGGGTTGGCCGCACAGACTTTAATCACTAATGCTGTGCCTGTTAAGTCCTCTGCTCCACAGCTCCACCATATTGACCTGGGGGGGTGTTGCTACTTTGAACCATGTGCAGGTAGGCCCCCAAGGGTCAAGGCAATTCTGCCTTGCTGTACTAGCACTTCAGAGTCTGTGTGCATTTCTGATGCCCAGACTGGGACTTCCGGTGTTGGTGTTGAGCCCCCCAGGGGTCAAGGAAGATTCCCCCTTGCCTACCAGCACTTCAGAGTCTGTGCACCTGTCTGAAGCTCAAGCCGGGACTTCCGGGGTGGGCATTGTGCCCCCCCAAGGGGTCAAGACAGATCTGCCTTGCCATACTGGCACTTCAGAGTCCATGTGCCTGTCTGAAGCCCGGAAAGTTTCTATATTTATACAATGTATATTGATATCTATCTAAAACTACCTCCCTTCAGCTTTTCTTAATTTCCCTACTCCAACTCTCCCAATGTCATTTCCTCTTATCATTGTTACTAACAATACTGAGTCTAATTAGCACTTCCACATGTCCATACGTGTGTGGGCATCTCCTGAAATATGAGCATGTTAATAGTGACCATGTTCTCAAAAGAGACTGACTCTCTGTTCCTCAGTAGATATGTCAATTGCTCCTCTGATAGGGGTAATGCCTTGGTCACCACTCTTATATTTATGCTAGAAGTCTGACAGGGTTTGTCTTGTGCAGGTGGCCAGAGAGAGATACTGCTTTGCATTGAGGTAAGCAACAGGTATGGCAGATACAGAAGGCATCATTTCACAGCTCTCTTCCTATAAGTCCTCATGGTCAATAAGAAAGTGGTTAATTACCACATAACTTTCATGCCACCAATGGACAAGTGGGCTCAGTATTATAGCATGCAGGGTCCAGCTTTGGGTAAGACAATTGATGCCTTATGTCTCCTTTCACCACAGGCTACATACTTTCTGGCACTATGTAAACTAGCTAGCAGGGAGAGATTTTTCCTGTTCAATTTGAAGTTGATTTCTGCATTGAGTGGTGTCTTTTGGACCAGAATAGGACCTTACTATGGTTAATTTGAGCAAACTTCATTGATGGCAATATCTTCTGTTGTTTTAGGTCTCTCTGGGGCCTCCCTGACAAACAACTCATAGGGAGTTATCCTGTACCTGGCACTGAAATTTTCATTTAACAGCTGTCTTCTGGGAGAAGCATTGTCCCCCATTCAGGGTACATCTGTTCAAACTCTCATTTAAAGTAAGTTTTTTTTTTTTTAATAGCTTAAAAAACTGGTGTAATTTCATAAGGCTTCTTTAGTGTCCTAGCTTTGGTCAATGCAAACCTAACTTCATCTCTCTGAAATCCCCCACCCTCACTTAAACCTTTAACTCCAAGTGTGTCTTTCTCCATTCAAGCCATCTCTGTCTGATTATCTTCTCTAACTGAATGTTTTAGAGTAGAAAAAAAATCACAAACTTACTTATAAATTTATCAGACACCCTTCATTTTGGTAAGTCTTCAGCTGACACCTCATCCCCCACACTACTCAAAGCTTAAACTTTTCAACCAGTTATCTTCCTCATTTCTACTTTCATTTTACCTCTATTTTACTGTCTCCCTTCACTTAAAGTATCTCCAGTGATCCATTTCTAGTTTCATGGCTTCCATGTGTACTCCACTTTAAATATACAAAACAAAAGATTTGAAACTAGGATCCAGATTTGGGAGAGAAGTTAGGGTATTTTAGCTTTCTTTTTTTTTTTTTTTTTTTTGGTCTTTTTGAGACAGGGTCTCCCTGTAGCCCCAGCTGTCCTGGAACTCACCTTGAAGACCGGACTGGCCTTGAACTCACAAAGATCTGCCTGTCTCTAGCTTTTAAAGCAGAATAACGTTCCTCTTGGTGTTAGTAAATTTATGAAGCGCATTTTGGTGGTGTTCATGATCAAACCCGGGATCTTCATTGTGGTATACAATCATATTACAGTTGAACCATACCTCTAACTCCCACATTGTCTTTAGGTAAAAGAAAACTATGAATCAAAACCTTAATGAGATATTCTACCAAATTTGACTACATATTATCCAAAAGATGACTAAAAATGTAATGCTTGAGAATACTGAGAAAAGTTTTGTACATTGCTGTTGGGACTATAAGTAGCGTAGTCATAATGGGGACAATATGGAGATCCTTCTTAGCACTATACTACCATTCGTTCTAGAAAAATCACACTTCAGATTACCTGGTAAGTAGCTTTCAATGAGTGTAATAGATACATGAATGAGATAGCTTATTAGAAACTTTGTTTTGGATCACAGTTTGGAAGTGTTAGTTCATATAAGATTCACCTCATTGTTTTGGGGACTCTGGAAGGCAACTTATCATGGCTGAGGCATGAGGCCCTGAAAACTCACCATTCCCATGGCCAACATGGGAAAGGTGAAAAGAATAAACACATGTCTCACAATCTACTCTAAAGGCAAATTTCAGTGGTTCAAAACCCTCACTTGGTGCCAAGTCTTAAATGTTCTACTACATATGAATACTAAGTTAGGAGCTAAGCCTTGAACACATAGGTCTTGACAACACTGAAGATTCATACTAAAGAAGGGTTTTCTAACCAGAGGAGGTGATACCAGCTTAATAGAGAAATGGCCACAATTCCATGTCTATTGAAACTTTAGTCACAATAAGTATTATTTTGGAATAAACAGATTCCCATTATTCAGTTCCATTATTCTTTCAATGTGAGTTAATTTATCAATAAAAATTATTTTACCCTAAATTTGAGTAATGTACTTTAAAAAGTAAAGTTGTATTTTCAGTATGTTTCAAAGAGTTATGATGTGTCAAGTCAGTAAATTTCTTTTTTTTTTTTTTTTAATTTTATTTATTTCTGTATGTGTATGAATGTACTGTCTGCATGCAGGTGTGTGCACCCATGTCGTGCAATGCCGAGGAGGTCAGAAGAGGGTGTCGGATTCCCCTGGAACTGGAGTTCTCCTGGAATTGGAGTTTCAGACGGTTCTCGGCCGCCATGTGGGTGCTGGGGATCGAACCCGGGTCCTCTGTAAGAGCGGTCGGCGCTCTTAACCGCTAGGCCATCTCTCCAGCCCAAGTCAGTAAATTTCTACAGGAAATTGTTGCATGTATATACATCACTAAAGGCTTTAAGAGAATTTTAAATATATAAAATACACCAATATTTTCTCAAATAATAGAGTGACTTATATTACATAAAGTGCTAATTTAAAAAATTCCATACATACATCATTTAATCTACTTTTATATATTGATTCTTTATTATAAGGTTCACTACTGGCTCAATTGGAAGTCTCTCTCTCTCTTCTTTTTTTTTTTTTTTTTTTTTTTTGAGACAGGGACTCCCTATAGCCCCAGCTGGCTTGGAAATCTCTCTGTAGACCAGGTTGGCCTTGAACTCACAGAAGTCTGCCTGCCTCTGCCTCCTGTGTGCCACCACACCTGGCTTAAAGACAGCTCTTAACCACCATGTGGGTGCTGGGAATCAAACCCGATCATCTGGTGCAGCCCTTCTAACCACTGAGCCATCTCTCCAGCCCCTCAACTGGAACTCTCAACTCAGGTGCAGAAAGGTAGTCACTTATGACTCTTTTGCTATGTCACAGTCCTGAAAACTAGATGGATCTGCTAAACACTTTTTAGGCATTCTAGGGAGCCAAACTGAAATTTACACGAAGTTAACAACAGAAGCAATCAAAAAATTTTTAAGTTTATTTGACAAGCCATCTGCTTGATTTTCAGTGATACTACTTTAATTTGATAAATTCTTCATTTATCAAATGGATAGGAGGGAGTTTTCTGGATATAGATTACCATTCATTCTCCTATTGACTAGTTGACTAGTATGGGATTGTTAAACTGATATATTTTTTTCCTATTTCTCTTTTTTCCTTATTGCTAAACATAAAATGAAGGAAAAAACAAAAGTTTTTTTAAACAAGTGATTTCCTACAGTTAAGAACAAAACCAACCAACAAGTTTGATCATTACAAGGAAAAAATTCTTAGCATAAAATGTAAACTCTTCCTACAGTCTTAAATTTCCTGGCAGAGTGTTGAAGACATCATAACCAGTAGTAGAAAAAAAATAAAAGTTTTCATAGATCATCATTGAATTAAACAACTGAGATACTGTAAATAGAAGTAATTTAATCCTACCTAGCAAGCAGGGTGACAGCTTTATGTTCCAAATATGTCACCCTTGCATTTCAGTCTAATGTAATTTTCCTCTACCAGCAGGATATAATAAAACTAATGATTTTGAGATTATGTCATATGAATTTAATCTCATATTTCTTTATTCTTTTTCTGTTTTCATTCTCTCAAAGTAGCAGGAAATCTTATAACTCCCTACCAATTTTACACTTATAGCACATTTCATAAATTACCCTGGAAAATTGTTTTACAGTTAGACACTGTTATTTGTATATGCACAACTCCCTAGGGATTTTATATATTAGTATGAACAGATAAAGAGTATCAAAAGTCAAACATGGACACCAAAACTACATAAAATGAATTAAAAGTTATTTCAAAAATGCATGCATGCATACTTAGGTATATACATTATTATTATTATCAATCACATTTTCTACATTTTTATTACTCAGTGTTTACCATGAGACTTCTTCAATAGCATCATATTTTGCAAATAGGTCATCAATCTAGTTGTCATTTCTTTTGCAGTTTTTATTAAAAAAAAGACCAATAACAAGAAATAGTGTGCTACAAGGTTAACCAGGACTCTCAATAAAATTTCTCATTAATGAAATCATGAAAAAAAGTCTCATCTTGTTTTCTGGGAAAGTATTTATTTATATTAAACTTGATATTTATTAAAAATAATATTTATTCTTACTTGCAAAATAAATCATGAGTACTTGATGGTCTTATTCTGTGGAAGTGCATAAAGAGGACAGTTAAGTTGGAGAACTGCACGTGTGCATGCTATAAAATAGTTAAGAGAGAGGTGGCTGGATAATCTTATTCCTCAGCAATGTTTAGTTAAAATAAATTCTTATAAAGCAACGATGGGACACTGGCTACTTTTGGTTTGATTCCCAGGAAAAGCTGGTAGCTAAGAATTGTCCTTTACTTTCAGGGGGATTCGATGTCTTCTTCTGACCTACACTGTCATTGCATGGCATGGGTACACATGAGGTAAAAATAAAATATTTTTAAAAGGGAAAGTAATTTTTATTTTTTAAAATAAAATATTTTAAAGGACAAAATAATTTAACATATTCCCAGTATGTTGGCACAGGACTTTATTCTCAGAACTCAGGAGGCAGAGACAAGTGGATCTCTGTGAGTTCAAGGTTAGCCTGATCTATAAAATGAGATCCAGCCTGGCCACCTGTGGCTATAAGAAGACCCTGTCTGAAAAAAGACGAATACAAAGACGAAGGAGGAGGAGGAGGAGGAGGAAGAGGAGGAGGAGGAGGAAGAGGAGGAGGAGGAGGAGGAGGAGGAGGAGAATTTGTTAACATAGATCTTTACTAAACTTTGATTACTAATTGTGAGTTGATTATACTATTATCATCAATTAGCTTAATGTATTACTTTGCTCAGTCTGCTGTAACCAAATCCACAGATTGATTGGTTTAAACAACAACCACCACAAAACTTCATTGTCATGTTTCTTGTAAGTGACATTCCACTACCTGTCTGTTAGTAGGTCTGTTTTTCCCTTGGTTTGGAGCAGTTTCCTTCTTTCCTTAGACATCATTTATTTTTTTCTATACCTGAGGAACTCTGGAATTTCCTCTTTATCACTGATAATCATAAAAAGCAGAAAGATTATGGTTCATATGCTCAGATTATGGTTCATCTCAGATTGAGATGGTTGTTGCTTGGGTTTGCTGCTCTTGGACTTGGGATGAGGGAGAGCATCATGGTAGAAGTGTGTGTGAGAAGAGACATTTATTTTATGATGACCAGATAGTAAAAGAAAGGAAGGGTCTGGAGCCTGAATATTGGCTCAAGATCAAGGTTCTAAAGCCTAAATTTCTTCCATTAGGCACTGTCTTCTACAAATTCCGCAGCTTCATAATAGTAACAGAGGCTGAAGACCATACCTTAAAACCAAGAGCTCATGGGGTCATTTACATCCAAAGGATAAGATTTACCTGGCATATTAGATGAGGGCTCCCTACTTACCACCTCAGTCTTACGTGCTTCCTGAAATGTCCTGTCTACAAACACGGTTACATTGCCAGGTATTAATTAAATATAACCATTTTCAGGGACAACAATGGAATTCCTAAACTAAACTAATTACTTAAAATGCAGATTAAAACTGATTAAATGAGAAACCTGTACATTGTGTGATTAAACACTAATATCACCAAAATACAGCAACTCTGCATACTTAGAGTGTGTGTGTGTGGGGGGCTTGGCATTGCTTACTGCTGAAGATCATAGTTTTACAGAAACTGACCTTGCTCCTAGGCTTCTTTTTCATACTCCTGAATCTTGTCAATCTCAGAAGTGACAGAAAAAAAATGATGCTACCTGTTTAGAAGAAAGTACCTTGTACTTGTGTAATGGCCACTGAAAGAATTACTAGCTAAGAATATTCCCACCATATTGTACAGAGGATATTAAAAGACAGATAATGAATGCATGTCTAGGAATGGGTCATTTAGATAATACATCTATTTAAGAGATTAATAATTACTATGTCAGTGACAGTTCCCTAATAATCATAATATTTGATTGACTTCCAAGATGGTGTGCTATATTCTATATATTTAAAGTAGCCATAACTTATAAGAAATTTTTGGATATTTAAAGAGCTAGTGCTTGCAGATGAAAAAGTAAGTGCTTGTCTACCAGGGGAGAATTTATCATTTATTATTTGAAAATATTAGTTTGTGATTACAATAAATATATAGTACTTTTTTAAACAATATATTTTTTAAACTTTATTTATTTATTTTTGGTATTTTTTAAAGTTTTATTTATTTTTGTATGTTATGAATGTACTGTCTGCATGTAGGTTTGTGTACCCGTGTTGTGCAATGCCGCGGAGGTCAGAAGAGGGTATCAGATTCCCCTGGAACTGGAGTTCTCCTGGAACTGGAGTTACAGACAGTTCTTAGCCACCATTAGTGCTGATGATCGAACCCAGATCCTCTGCAAGAGCAGTTGGTGCTCTTAACCGCTAGGCTATCTCTCCAGCCCCACATATGTACTTTTTAAATAGGAATTGTAAATATCCATCTAGATAATATTGTTGTCTTCATTCCTCTGAACATATAATCAATGGCAGTCATAGAAGATGGACTTTATAAGTAATTAATTTCTCCATAAGGCCCAAAACAGAACTCAAATTCAAGTTTCTTTATCAGAAATTCTTTGACTTAAATGTTCTTCAGGTAATTACATAGTTTGCTCATACATTATAAATCAGAATTATAAGGAGTGTTATTGCTATGAGTACTGGATTGACTATTATGGAAATAAATCAAAAGAATGAATCACTAAATCTAACTGTTAATATTATTAGAATTTTGTGTTTTGGGAAAATTCATAAAAATCTGTGTCATATACTTCATTCTGTTCTGCATCTTTCTCTAAAGGAGTTGAATTTGGAAAAACAATAGTCATTCTAGGTGAGAGAATACAATGATAATGAAGACAGATGTCAGAGCCAGACTCTGGGGTCAAATCTTGTTTTCTTTCCTTTTTCAATGACTATCTTGCCCCAGTTTCCTTATTTATAAAATGATTCATAGTTAATGGTTTGTTAGCTTAATCCATAAGAGCAAAAATCACTTAAAATAGTTCCTAGAAATCTGGCATTAAATCCTAGAAATAGACTATAAAATGGATAATTAATTCTGAAATGAAAGCAAAAGTAGTTTTCAAATATCTTATCTTTAAAAATATTTTATTTATTATTCTTATTCTTTGTGTATGAGTGCATTTCCTGCATATATGTTGGGTGCACCCATGATGTACAATGCCAAAGAAGGTCATCAGAGAGCTTTGGATTCCACTGGAACTGGAGTTGTGGGCAGTTAGCTACAATGTGGTTGCTGAGAATCAAATCTAGGTCCTCTCCAAGAGCAGCCAGTGCTTTTAACTACTGAGCTAAATCTCTGGCCCAAATTATGGATATTTTTTTTTATCTTTTTGGAAACAGGTTATCTCTGCAGCCCTAGCTGGTCTAGAACTTGCTATGTAGACCAGGCAGGCCTTGAACTCATAGAAATCTGCCTGCCTCTGCCTCCTGAGTGCTGGTATTAAAGGTATGCAAAACCTCAAGCAACACAATCATGGATTTTTAACAAAATCATTTTAAAGAAAATATTTTAGGAATATGGTAAATTTTGTTTGAATATTTGTTGACTATCATTTAGTTTTCCATTAAATATTTAATAGTTTTAAATGAGAAGAATACCCATAAAACACGCCATACATACACAGATGTGTGTGCACAAAATAAACTATAAAGCCAAATGGTAGCTTGACTTGAATACTGTTGTAATACAAAATATTAAGTAGACAAAACAAAGATAGTCTAAATGGAACATAAAATCAGTAAGTCAAAAGTACATTGTCCAATGAGAAAATATTATGAGTATTATAAAAATTTAATTAGGAAAGAATAATAGATGCTTACATAAGAAAGCATACTTAAAAATATCAGAATAACTGGATCACCACTTGTAGAAGAATGAAATTAAACTCCTACCTCTCGCCCTGTACAAAAGTCAACTCCAGATGGATCAAAGGACTCAATGTGAAACCCCAAACTCGGAAGGCCATAGAAGAAAAAGTTGGCAGCAGACTACAAGACATAGGTATAGGAAAAGACTTCCTAAATCAGACAGCAGCTGCGCAAGAATTAAGGTCGACAATTGACAAATGCGAACTCATTAAACTCAAAAGCTTCTGTACATCAAAAGAAACAATCAAGGAAGTGAAGAGAAATCCCACAAAGTGGAAGGAAACCTTCACCTCAGAAACATCTCACAAAGCATTGGTTTCCAGAATATATAAACTACTCAAAAAACAAAGAAGAAAGAAAACAAATGACCCACTCAATAGATGGAGCAAAGAGCTGAACAGAGACTTCACAAGGAGTCTTCACAAGGAGGAATTAGAGATGACTGAGAAACACCTTAAGAAGTGTTCAAGCCGGGCGTGGTGGCGCACGCCTTTAATCCTAGCACTTGGGAGGCAGAGGCAGGCGGATCTTTGTGAGTTCAAGGCCAGCCTGGTCTACAGAGTGAGTTCCAGGACAGCGGTGACTACAGGAGACCCTGTCTCGAAAAGACCAAAAAAAAAAAAAAAACAAAAAAAAAAAAAGACGTGTTCAAAACTTCACTCAATCATTAAGAAAATGCAAATCAAAACCTCTTTAAGATATCATCTTACTCCAATAAGACTGGCTAGGATCAAGAAAAGAAATGATACCAAGTGCTGGAGAGGTTGTGGGGAAAGGGGAACACTCATCCACTGCTGGTGGGAATGTAAACTCGTGCAGCCAGTATAGAAAGCAGTGTGGAGAGCCCTTGGAAAACTCGGAATGAACTTGCCACCTGACCCAGCCATACCACTCCTAGGCATGTACCCTCAAGACTCACTCCACCACAGAGATAAATGCACAACCATGTTTATTTCAGCTCTCTTCACAATAGCAAGGAGCTGGAACCAACCCAAATGCTCCTCAACTGATGATTGGATAGAGAAAATGTGGTACATCTACACAATGGAGTTCTATGCAGCAGTAAAGAAAGACAACATCATGAGCTTTGCAGAAAAATGGCTGGAGCTAGAAGATATCATGCTGAGTGAAGTAACACAGTCCCAGAAAAGCAAATGATGAATGGTATCCCTCATATGTGAATGATAGTGCCAATTACCTAGTTGTAAGTATTTCTTACATGGGCCCTTGAGCTTTTGTCCAAAGCAGTTGGGAGTGATGTATATTGGAAACAACAACAACAAGAACAACAACAACAGAAAGGGCTGCATCAAAGAACTGACTGAAACAGTGAACTTCTCCTCAAAACACTCAACTTCCACATGGAGAATATTGAGAAAGACAGAAAGAGATGAAAAGCATGTTTGGCAGAATTCATGAGCTCTGGTGGGGTGGGGGGATGGGGCGCACGGGTCTAGATTTGATAAAATATAGATAAATAAAACATCAATCTAAAACTCCAAAAAATATATCAGAATAGCTTTCAACAGAAGACCTTGCTCCCAAGTACTGTTTGTCTTCAATTATTTGACTCTGAACTTACTGTAAGTATTGAAGAAATCTAATATCAGAGGTGTACAAAACTTTGCATGAGAGCAGCAACAGAAACAAAATTAATTGAGTAAAGGAATATATTATTAAATATAATTGGCATACTTAGATTCATAATATACATTTTATTAAGAGATTTACAATGTATACTATTGCCCAAGATCTTTTGAATTTTTCATTTGTTTGTTTGATTTGTTTATTTCATTCCTGGTCTCTAGTAGTCCAGGCTGGCCTTCTATTTCTGATCACCATGCATTCACTTCCAGAATGGTGGAGTTATAGATTTGTGCTACTATACAGAGATTAACAAGGCTCTATTTTAAAACTGGAAGTATGAATATAGGTGATCACTCTCATTCACAACTATTATATTTGTCATGAAGAATGTGAATATATTGCTCCAGTGTTCATTAAAATAGATCCTATCTTTTAAAAGTCAGTTATACAAGATTATGTGTGTTTATGTGTGTATGAATGTGTGTGTGTGTGTGTGTGTGTGTGTGTGCTTGTGTCAGTGAGTGTATCTCCTTTATTCAGGGCACTGAACCAAGGAAAATTGTCTACCCTTTTGTCACCCAAATACACCAAACTCTAAATAATGCATTTGTAATGACCATTTCAGCAGCATTTTTTGTGCAAGCAATATATTACAAGAAATTCTGAAAAGTAACTAAATCATGGGAAATGTGTTTGCAATTTAAGTTGAACAACCATTTTTTGTAAGCACAGTTTTAAAAGTCTTGAGTCCTAGATTTTTATTGAAATTTTCTGTACCTCATTCCCCACATGTTAACCTTCTATAAACTCCCTTCCCCACTGGCACGCTCCCATAGCTCCAAAACTGGATTTCATGCATTTTGTCATTTATTTTAGGCTTAACAAGTCAAGTTAGTATCCCTTGATGTCCTTCAGTGCATATCCATCTACTGGGGTCTAGTCATCCTATCTAGAGTCACTCCCTTAAAGAAGATCAGCTCTTCTTTCCTCAGCAGTTATCAGCTGCTCAGTAGTTCTTTGACTAATAATGGGGTTTCCTGACTATTTTCACAGTTCTATGCTGAGTTATTCTGCTTGTGTTTTCATGGATATTGTTCATTCTGCCATCACCATAGTAAGTTCATATGCCCAAGGTCCCAGGAGCATGTAAGACTCTATATCAGAGTGCACAGAACTTACATAGGGGATTTCCCAGGACCACTTGAAGCACAGTGAAGAGCTGGAACCAACCCAATTGCCCCTAAACTGATGAGTGGGTAGAGAAAATGTGGTACATTTACACAATGGAGTTCTATGCAGTGGTAAAAAAAAAAGATGACATCATGAACTTTGCAGGTAAACGGATGGAGCTAGAAGGTATCATGCTAAGTGAAGTAACACAGTCCCAGAAAAAACAAACAAACAAACAAACAAAAAACAAACAAACAACAACAAAAAAAACGACTAATGGTATCCCTCATCTGTGGATGCTAGTGTCAATTACCTAGTTGTATTTCTTGTGCAGGGCTCCTTGAGCTTTTGTCCAAATATTTGGGAGTGATGCATGTTGGAAAGAACAATAACAGCAACAACAGCAACAGAAAAGACTGGGTCAAAGAACTGACTGAAATGGTGAACTTCTGCTCGAAACAGTCAACTTCTGCATCAAGAATTTTGAGAAAGACTGAGAAAAATATGAAAACATGTTTGGCAGAATGCATGAGCTCTGGTGGAGTGTGGGGGTAGGGAGGGGGACATGGGTCTAGATTTGATTTGTAATGTAATCTTGTATAAATAATAAATAAAAAAGACTGTGTCAATGTTGTTGTGCACCTCCTCCCTCGACTATTAAAATATTTCTTTTTTTTTTTAATTTTTTAACTTTATTTATTTTTCTTTGTGTACGAGTGTACTGTCTGCATGCAAGTCTGTGCACCCGTGTCGTGCAATGCCGCGAAGGTCAGAAGAGGGTGCCGGATTCCCCTGGAACTGGAGTTCTCCTGTAATTGGAGTTTCAGACGGTTCTCAGCCGCCATGTGGGTGCTGGGGATCAAACCCGGGTCCTCCGCAAGTGCGGTCGACGCTCTTAACCGCTAGGCCATCTCTCCAGCCCCTGTTAAAATATTTCTACCCTCACTTCTGCAATGGTCCCTGAGCCATGGGTGAAGCTAGATATGGACATCCTGTCCATCAACCCATACTCAGCAGACTCCCATTGTCTGTGCTTTGTTCATTTGTGGCCCTTTGTATTCATTGCACTCTGTTGCAGGAGGGAGCTTCATTAATGAGAGTTGAAAGGTATATTAGTATCTTTTGTACCCCTTCTCTGCTAGGGTGCGTAAACGTTAGGCATACAGGTGTCATTGTAGATGTGGCACTTAGATTTTGGCATTTCACAGACATTATCTTTGTGTGTGACCAGTTATGGAAACTTGTAGATGTCTCCCTCTGTTTTTAAGGAACCTTCCTTGATTTGTGGTGACTGGCATATTTGTCTGTATCACAAGTGTGTAAATATCTAGCACATACTAAGAAATTACATTTGTCTAGAGATTGTGTCTTGGACTCAAAAAGTACAAATGGGTAAAATGAGGGTACCTAAGTAGGAGGGGGAGAGGGAAGGTTATACAAAGAACCGTGTATAGGACTAAAGAGGAAGAAGGAACTTGTGTAAAGATAGGAGATAGGAATTATGAAGGGTGAAATGGGGAAATAGGGGTACATTAAATGAGGAGAGAGAGAGAGAGAGAGAGAGAGAGAGAGAGAGAGAGAGAGAGAGAGAAAGAGGAAGAGGAAGAAAAAAACAGAGGGAAATGTCTAAGTTCAAAACCATAAGGAATAATTTCACAGAAAATATCTCTACATGAGTCCAGGTGTAAAACTGATGACTAACAAACCTTCAGTGCTGCTGGAGTCCAGCTCCAGCAGGTTCACTTCCTGAAGTGGGTGGTCGCAAAGGCGGTGAAGAAATTAATCAAATAAGACACAAGAATCTCTTTTTTTGTGACCTGAGGAGTATCTATCTTTCTTGCTCCTGTGCAGAGGACCTCTTGGGTTCTTCACTCTGCCGAATTCTTGACCTAAGGATCAGAGAAACTTTGCCTTCTCTGATCCTGTGCAAAGGGCCTTTCGGGTTGGCCACTCCGCAGATTTCTTTTCTTCTCTGCCCTGCTCCCCAGGTCCCGATGTTTATTTTCATATGCCCTAAAACTAATATATGTTATACAAGTCTAAGCTAATAATGAAAAAAACCCAACTTCCCTGTAAATATTTTTCTGAAAATTCACACCTGAAATTATTCTTAACATCAAAAACAGTAAAACAATCAGTAAGGGTACAATCATTTAGTTGAGAAATCAAGAAAATGAAAAAAAAAAGATAGTATAGCTATTCAGCTTAGCAATTTGTTTTTTTTTTAATTTTTTAAATTAATTTTATTTATTTCTGTATGTGTATGAATGTACTCTCTGCATGCAAGTATGTGCACCCGTGTCGTGCAATGCCGCGGAGGTCAGAAGAGGGTGTCGGATTCCCCTGGAACTGGAGTTCTCCTGGAATTGGAGTTTCAGACGGTTCTTGGCCGCCATGTGAGTGCTGGGAATCGAACCCGGGTCCTCTGCAAGAGCGGTCGGCGCTCCCAACCGCTAGGCCATCTCTCCAGCCCAGCAATTTAAGTTTTACAGCAAAGTGAAGTTAATATTAACTTTTAACTCTGAGGATTCCATTCTTTATGCCTTGTGGTTACATGGGTGCTGTGTAGGACAGTGTAAAAATGAGCTTTAAAGCTTTAACAAAAGAGAACTTTATTTTTCTCACTTTAGTTGCTTGTTTGCTCGACCTGTAGGTAATTTTGTGGCTGATGTAGCTTTGATTCATATCTTGACTTTATTCTAATCATTGTTTTCCTCAGTTTCTGTTTGTAACACTTTCTGCTAAGGTGATTTTCTACGGGCTATTAATCTTTAAGTCAGATCACTAGAATCCACTGTTTCACTGGACTTAGTTTCACTTTTTCCTACCATCCTCTTTTTAGTTTAAATCTGGCCATGAAATCAAAATTCCTTTCTTTACTTGGGCAATCTGTGCATGACCCAGTTTCTGTAGAGTTCTTAATTACTACTGTATCATACTTTTAGGTTATATACACAGTGCCATTATTTCCAAAACGTACTCATTTCTAGAAAAGGCAAAATTGTCAGTTCCACTCCTTGAGGCAGAAGCAGGTACCCTAACTGCTAGAAAGCCAAAAGTCAAGCAGGCTAGAAAAATAAGAATTAATATGATAAGGAGAATTATTAAAAACCAAGGTCAGCTGGAGAGCAGACTTCAACCAGATGGGTCAGGTCACTGGAACTTTGTCGAGCAGTGAACCTTTCATGAATGTCTCTGCCATCTCTCCCTTCTTAATTTTTTAATTGAAAAGTTTCAAATTCCAAGGCATGATTCTTTTTTTTTTTTTTTTTTTTTTTTTTTTTTTTTTTNCCTTCTCTGCTAGGGTGCGTAAACGTTAGGCATACAGGTGTCATTGTAGATGTGGCACTTAGATTTTGGCATTTCACAGACATTATCTTTGTGTGTGACCAGTTATGGAAACTTGTAGATGTCTCCCTCTGTTTTTAAAGGAACCTTCCTTGATTTGTGGTGACTGGCATATTTGTCTGTATCACAAGTGTGTAAATATCTAGCACATACTAAGAAATTACATTTGTCTAGAGATTGTGTCTTGGACTCAAAAAGTACAAATGGGTAAAATGAGGGTACCTAAGTAGGAGGGGGAGAGGGAAGGTTATACAAAGAACCGTGTATAGGACTAAAGAGAAAGAAGGAACTTGTGTAAAGATAGGAGATAGGAATTATGAAGGGTGAAATGGGGAAATAGGGGTACATTAAATAGAGGAAGAGAAGAGAGAGAGAGAGAGAGAGAGAGAGACGAGAGAGAGAGAGACGAAAGAGGAAGAGGAAGAAAAAAACGGAGGGAAATGTCTAAGTTCAAAACCATAAGGAATAATTTCACAGAAATATCTCTAAATGAGTCCAGGTGTAAAACTGATGACTAACAAACCTTCAGTGCTGCTGGAGTCCAGCTCCAGCAGGTTTCATTCCTGAAGTGGGTGGTTCAAGAAATTAATCAAATAAGAAAAAAAACACAAGAATCTCTTTTTTTGTGACCTGAGGAGATCATCTATCTTTGCTCCTGTGCAGAGGTCTTTGGGTTCTTCACTCTGCCAATTCTGACCTAAGGATCAGAGAAACTTTGCTTCTCTGATCCTGTGCAAAGGGCCTTTCGGGTTGGCCACTCCGCAGATTTCTTTTCTTCTCTGCCCTGCTCCCCAGGTCCCGATGTTTATTTTATATGCCCTAAAACTAATATATGTTATACAAGTCTAAGCTAATAATGAAAACCCAATTCCCTGTAATATTTTTCAGAAATTCACACCTGAAATTATTTTTAACATCAAAAACAGTAAAACAATCAGTAAGGGTACAATCATTTAGTTGAGAAATCAAGAAAATGAAAAAAAAAAGATAGTATAGCTATTCAGCTTAGCATTTGTTTTTTTTTTTAATTTTTTAAATTAATTTTATTTATTTCTGTATGTGTATGAATGTACTCTCTGCATGCAAGTATGTGCACCCGTGTCGTGCAATGCCGCGGAGGTCAGAAGAGGTGTCGGATTCCCCTGGAACTGGAGTTCTCCTGGAATTGGAGTTTCAGACGGTCTTGGCCGCCATGTGAGTGCTGGGAATCGAACCCGGGTCCTCTGCAAGAGCGGTCGGCGCTCCCAACCGCTAGGCCATCTCTCCAGCCCAGCAATTTTAAGTTTTACAGCAAAGTGAAGTTAATATTAACTTTTAACTCTGAGGATTCCATTTTTATGCCTTGTGGTTATATGGTGCTGTGTACAGTGTAAAAATGAGCTTTAAAAGCTTTAACAAAAGAGAACTTTATTTTTCTCACTTAGTTCCTTGTTTCTCACCTGTAGTATTTTGTGGCTGATGTAGCTTTGATTCATATCTCTTTTTATCTATCATTGTTTTCCTCATTCTGTTTTCCTCAGTTTCTGTTTGTAACACTTTCTGCTAAGGTGATTTTCTAGGGTACTAACTTTGATCAGATCACTAGAATCCACTAGAATCACTGTCACTGGACTTAGTTTCACTTTGCCTACAATCTCTTTTTAGTTTAAATCTGCATAGAAATCAAAATTCTTTCTTTACTTTGGGCAATCTGTGCATGACCCAGTTTCTGTAGAGTTCTTAATTACTACTGTATCATACTTTTAGTTTGTACAAAGTGCCATTATTTCCAAACGTACTCATTTCTAGAAAAGGCAAAATTGTCAGTTCTTCCTTAGAGGCAGAAGCAGGTACCCTAACTGCTAAAAGCCAAAAGTCAAGCAGGCTAGAAAAATAAGAATTAATATGATAAGGAGAATTATTAAAAACCAAAGGTCAGCTGGAGAGCAGACTTCAACCAGATGGGTCAGGTCACTGGAACTTTGTCGAGCAGTGAACTTTCAGAATGTCTCTGCCATCTCTCCTTCTTAATTTTTATAATTGAAAAGTTTCAAATTCCAAGGCATGGATTCTTTTTTTTTTTTTTTTTTTTTTTTTTTTTGGTCTTTTCGAGACAGGGTCTCCCTGTAGCCCCAGCTGTCCTGGAACTCACTCTGTAGACCAGGCTGGCCTTGAACTCACAAAGATCCGCCTGCCTCTGCCTCCCAAGTGCTAGGATTAAAGGCGTGTGCCACTGTGCCCAGCCCAAGGCATGATTCTTGATGGTCTTAACTAATTGTCATATGATGGCTGGAAGGAGAAAAGCAAGAATTAATATGATAAAGAGAATTATTCCTAGATTAGTAAAAAGTGACCAATAATTGTTGTTAGAAACACAAGAACCCACAGCCCCAAAGAATGAATCTGAGACCTCCTAAATAGAGGAAGAGTCCAAATGAGCTTTTCCAATATCAGAAATTTTTGATGAAATTCATTAATATCTATAGGAAGGTCAGAGTTATTCCAAACTCCCTGTAGATGAGCTTTACCATGTTTCCAATTATGTAAAGAATCATTGTATGGCAGAGGAGTGACACAAATCCATTTAAAGCTAGAATGACACTGAACTGATCACTTTACTTTAATATTATTTAACTGATTTTCTATAATTAGGACTGTTTCTTCTAAAGCATTTATTCTATCCTGGAGTCCCTTGTCTACAGGTTTCTGCAACATATGGGCTATGGAAAACATTATTTACAGGTTATACAACATGGCATGCAGTGTGAATTTGCTGTACTAAGGAAGTAGTAGAAATGGTTAAACTTTCAAACAGCCACAACATGTTTAAGGTCTAGTGAGCAAGTGAGCTACCATGTCTAAAACTTGTAAGCCTGCATCATCATACCAAAGAGTATATGTCTAGAAATCCAACCTTCCAGAAAACACTTGAAGCATTTCAGAGGACAGAAGAAAGGAGAAGCTATCCCAAAATAGCAAGAGAGTGTAATTAATGAAAGTATAATCATAGAAATACAAACCAAAAATGCAAAAAAAAAATCTGAAGGGAAGAAATATACATCTCTTGATATTAACCCTAAATATAATGGTCTAAACTTCCCAGTCAAGAGACATATACTGGGAGAATGGATTAAGAATCCATCTTTCTGCTGTCTACAAGAAACACACCTCACATTCAAGGACAGACACCATCTTAAGGAGAAAGGATGGAAAAAATATTTCAAGCAAATGGCACCAAAAGGCAAGCAGGAGTTGCTATTTTAATATTAGACAAAATAGATTTCAAAGTAAAACTAATCAGAAGAGATGAAGGGAGTCACTACATCCTTATAAAAGGAACAATCAACCATGAAGATCTCACAATCATAAATATATATGCACCAAACACTGGAGCACCTAATTCATAAATGCAATCTTGAAGGACTTCAAGACACAGATCAATCCCAGCACATTAATAGTGGGAGTCTTCAGTACCCCACTAAGCCCATTGGACAGGTCAACTGTACAAAGAATATAGACATCTGAACTGAGCAATATGATACACCAAATATTCCTAACAGATATCTAATAAATATTCCACCCAAACACCAAAGAATATACTTTCTACTCAGCACCCCATGGGACATTCTCCAAAATTGACCATATACTGGGACACAGAGCAAACCTCAGCAAGTACAAAAATTTGAAGTAATTTCATGCATCTTATGAGATCACAGTGCAATAAAGCTAATATCAACACCAGAAAGAGCCCTACCAGAAAGGGAAATGGAAAAATATCTGACATCATGTAATCCAGTCTTAACCAGGAAGAGATCAACAGCTTAAATAGGCCCATAATAAAGGAGGGAATTGAAACTGTAATAAAAACCTCCCAACTAAACAAAGCCCAGGTCCAGATGGATTCACAGCAGAATTCTATAAGACATTTAAACAAGACCTACAGCCACTACTAGTTATATTATTCAAGAGAATAGTAACCGAAAGAACTCTCCCAAATTCCTTCTATGAAGCCAACATCACTCTAATACCAAAACCAGGCAAAGATACAACAATGACGACAATAAGAACACAACAAAACTATAGACTCATTTTGCTAATGAACATATGCAAAATTCTTGAAAACCTCATAGAGGTGCATATCAAAGTGATCATCCACTATGACCAAGCTGGATTCATACCTGACATGCAAGGATAGTTCAGTATACATACATCAATAAGCATCATAAAGCACATAAATGATCTTAAAGACAAAAACCCCATGGTCATCTCAGTCAGTGCAGAAAAGGCCTTTGACAAAATTTAGCATGCCTTCATGTTTAAATTTCTGGAATGAATTGGACAGGAGGGAACATACTTCAACACAAAGCCATATACAATAAACCCACATCCAGCATTATCCTAAATGGAGAAAAACTAGAAGCATTCTCCTTAAAGTTAAGAACCCAGCAAGGCTGTCCTATATCCCCACTCCTCTTCAGTATAGTGCTTGAAATGCTCACAAGAGCAGTAAGAAAAGAAAAAGAAATCAAAGGAATACTAATCAGAAAAAAGGAAGTCAAACTATCTCTTTTTTTGAAGATGACATGATAGTTTACCTAAGGGACATGAAAAACTCCACCATAAAACTTCTAAAAACCATCAACAGCTTCAGTAAGGTGGTGGGATACAATTAACTTAGAAAAATCGGTAGCCTTTCTTTATGCCAATAACAAGCCATTGGAGAAGGAATACAAGGAGACTTTCCCTCTCACAATAGCCTCCAAAAAAAAAATAAATTATCTGGGAACACACCTGAACAAATACACCAAAAATCTCTACAAAGAAAAATTTAAATCCCTCAAGGAGATTGGGGAAGATACTAGAAGATGGAAAAATCTCCAATGCTCATGGATTGGAAGACTCAATATAGTAAAAATGACCATCCTACACAAAGTAATATACAGATTCAATGCAATCCCAATTAGAATACCCATGTGCTTCTCCCCAGACCTAGGAAAAAAAATCCTAAATTTCAAATGGATAAACAAAAAACCCCAGATAGCCAAAGCAAACCTTAGCAAAAAGAGCAATATAGGGGAGATTGCCATGCCAGACTTCCAACTATATTACAGGGCTATAGTCATAAAACAGCCTGGTATTGGCACAAAAACAGGCCTGTAGATCAATGGAACAAAATTGAGGATCAAAACCTGAGCACATCCAAGTTTAGTCATGTCAAATTTGACAAAGGGGCCAATAAGACTCAATGGAGGAAAGACAACAACTTCAGCAAATGGTGTTGGCATAACTGGATCACCACTTGTAGAAGAATAAAACTAAACCTCTACCTCTCACCATGTACAAAAATCAACTCCAAATCAATCAAAGACCTCAATGTAAAACCTGAAACTCTGAAAATGATAGAAGACATTAGCAGTAACTTACAAGACATAGGCATAGGAAAAGACTTTTTTTATGTGTATGAATATACTGTCTGCATGTAGGCTGGTGCACCTGTAGAAGAGGGTGTTGGAGTTCCCTGGAACTGGAGATAAAGATAGTTCTTAGCCGCCATGTGAGACCACTGCAAGAGCAGTTGGTGCTCTTAACCACTGAGCCATCTCTCCAGCCCTGGAAAAGACTTTCTAAATCAGATAGCAGCTGCATTGTTGACAATGAGGTCAACAATTGACAAATGGGACCTTATTAAACTCAAGACCTTCTGTACAGCAAAAGAAAAAAAATCCATAAATTGAAGAGAAAACGCACAGAGTGGGAGGAAACCTTCACCAGTGATACATCTGATAAAGCATTAACATCCAAGGTCTATAAACTACTCAAAAAACAAAGGAAGAAGAAAACAAATGACCTACTCAAAAGATGGAGTTAAGAGCTGAACAGAGACCTTACAAATAAAGAAATAAAGATGCCTGAAAAAAAAATCTTAAAAAAGTGTTCAACTTCATTAATGCAATTTAAAACTATCTCGAGATTTCCTCTTAGTCCAGTAAGACTAGCTATGATCCAGACAACAAAAGCTACCAAATGCTGGAGTGGATGGCAGGAAAGAGGAACACTCATCTGCTGTTGGTGGGAATGCAAACTTGTCCACCCCCTAGGAAAATCAGTGTGGAGAACTCTCAAGAAACTGAAAATGAGCCTACCACCTGATCCAGTCATACCACTCCTGGTTATATACCCACAAGACTCATCTTATTGCAGAGATGCATGCACATCTATGTTTATTGCAGCTGTCTTCTGAACAGCAAGGAGCTTGAAGCAAACCAAGTGTCCCTCAACTGACAAGCAGATAGAGAAAATGTGGTACATCTACACAATGAAATTGTATGCAGCAGTAAAGAAAGATGACATCATGAAGTTTTCAGGTAAATGGATGGAACTTGAAGCCAATATGCTAAGTAAAGTAACACAATCCCGGACAAACAAAAGACGAATGGTATCCCTCATTTGTGGATATTAGCACCAAATCCCTAGTTGAAAGAGCAAAGTTAATGTTATATTTCTTTTTATCTGAAGGCAACTATGATGTTATAATGTGAATTCCTTAACAGGCTCTAGAATTAACTGACCACTTATTTTCAGACTGTGTAACTGTGGTATATATGTGGAAGGTATGTATTCATATACTAGAGTAATGTAAAATTAAATGGAAAAATGTGAACTCTAAAAACATATTTTGGAATTAGCATATAGTTTATTTTCTTTTTTTCTTTTTTTACTAATTTTATTTATTTCTGTATGTGTATGAATGTACTGTCTGCATGCAAGTCTGTGCACCCGTGTCGTGCAACGCCGCGGAGGTCAGAAGAGGGTCTCGGATTCCCCTGGAACTGGAGTTCTCCTGGAATTGGAGTTTCAGACGGTTCTCAGCCACCATGTGGGTGCTGGGGATAGAACCCGGGTCCTCTGTAAGAGCGGTCGGCATTCTTAACCGCTAGGCCATCTCTCCAGCCCCGCATATAGTTTATTTTCAAAGGTCATAATTTTGGTATATATGTGGCTTATATATAGGCATACTTTGGAGGAATACAAATGGGAGAGAACAACAATGACCAAAAGACTGGATCAAAGAACTGACTGAAACAGTTAACTTCTGCCCAAACAATAAACTTCTACAGAGAAAAATTTTAAAAAGACTGAGAAAAAGATGCAAGACATGTGTGGCAGAATGCATGAACTGGGGTGGGGTGGGGAGGGGAATGGAAAAAGGAGTGTGTCTAAATTGGACTGAGAAATTATGTATGAAACACACAAAACACCAATACAAATATTTTATTTTTTTAAAAAAGAACCAGAAAAAGATATGAGAACATGGGAAGACCTCCCATGCTCATGAATCTATAGGATATATATTGTGAAAATGGCCATAACACCAGTCTCATTCTATAACTTCAATGCAGTATCCATTAAAATCTCAATACAATTCTTCACAGAAATTGTAAAAATATCACATTTCACATGGAAACACAAAAAAATCCAGATTAACCAAAATGATTTTGAATAATTAAAAAGGAGCTGAAAGTATTACCATCACTGATTTCAAACTATAATAAAGAGCTATAGTAACAAAACATCATGATTCTAGCATAAAATTGACATACTAATCAATACAATATAGATGAAGCATATTCAAATTAGGGAACTTATAAAACCAACCAAGATTCAGAACACATAAATCCTACCTAAATTCTCACCCTTAAATGAGATTGTCTCCCCCTCCTCTCAGTCCTCATTGATTGCCAAGAGTTGCACAGGTAAGGTTGGGTTTTTTTTTTTTTTACCTAATTTTCCACATTTATGCAGGAATTTTGTCAGATTGCATAGGACTTATGCATGATGTCACCATACTGAGAGTTCATATGAGTAACTGAGCAGCTGTCTGGAGAACTCTGTTTCCCTATTATCTTCTAGTACCACTGTCTCTTACAATCTCTCCTGCTTCTGCAATGATTCCTATTCCTTGAGATGCAGAAGGACGATTGATAAAAGTATCCTTTTCAGGTATAACCAGTTTGAAGTCTCTTATTCTCTTCATACTGGTCAATTGTGCTTCTCTGTGTTAACATATGCTGCATAAGTAATCTTCCATGTTGTTTAACAGTACTTCACTAGGAGTAAGGATAATAAATTTATTTAGCAAAATAATAGTATTTTGCTCTCCCTTATTACCTACTCCCTGTCTAACCTCAGGTTCCTAGACCCGCAGTCAAGTCAGATATGTGTTCTATTTTATAAAGAAGACCTAAAATCTAATTAGAAATGTGTTGGTTACCCAATAATATTTCTGTCACTATTATATCACTAGATGGGTGTTTTAAGGGCAATTGTTGTTTTTTCTCACAGGAGGATATCATTCTACACATAACAGAGTACAATGGCTCTATCATAAAACTCCTAGAGCTGATAAACATATTCATCAAAGTAGCATGACATAAAATTCACACCCTCAAATCAGTAATTTGCTTATATACCAACAACAAACATACAGAGGAAGAAATTAGGAAAGCAATTCCATTTACAGCAGCCTTAAAATCATAAATGTCTTGAAATCATTTAACTAAGGAAATGGAAGACATATAATAATAACTTTATCAAATCGAAGAAAGAAATTGAAGAATATTCCAGAAAATTTGAAGACCTCCACCCATGGTCATGAGTTGGTAGGATCAGCATTGTAGTAAATTTGAGATCAAGGATGGTGATGCCTCCAACAGTTCTTTTATTGTCCAAGATCTTTTTACCTGTCCTGCATTTGTACTTCCATAAGAAATGTGATATTAATTTTATAATTTCTATGAATAATTATTTTGAACTTTTAGTGGACATTGCATTGAACTTGTAGATTGCTTTTGTTAGGATGGCTATTTTTTATAATGCTGATCTGACTTTGCAATAATCCATACAGTAACCTTCAACTGAATTCCACATTGAACTACATCTGGAGTATAGACAATGATAGTAAGAAACTATGATTCTATAACTTTAAATTGTATATAAGATAAAATATTTTCTTATTACAATAGAATTAAATTAGAAAAAACAGAAGGTTCTTAAAGAAATAAAATTACTTATCCATGAAACAATGCTCTTCACCATAAACCATGAGTTCAAGAATAAAACACCTTGGAAATCATAGGATATTTTAGGAAAATGAGTATGAAGTTACAGCATATTAAAACTTATGAGTTACTTTACTACTATTGCAAAGAAGAGAGAACAATTTATATCCAATACCATTATATTATAAAACATGAAATATACTGGAATAGGTAGTGTTCTCTGGAGGAAAATAATCAGTGGAAAGAATACATATTATGAAGAGGATTTATTAGATTGATTCACACATCTTGGGCTGGGGATTTCAAGAAAGTCTGTGTGCACACTTTAGAGGCTGTGAATTATTAGCTGCTCATTCCATGAGCCTGGTGCCTTAGGAGTCTCATTCTTGAGATTATAAAATTCACAGGGAATCATTGTCTATAGTCCACACTGGAAAGGAAAAGATGTGGGCTTCCAGGGTTGGTGAAGGATGGCAACAAGAGAGACAGCAACAGAGTAGATCCACCAGCAAAGACCAAAGGCAGCCAGGGAAAGAGAAGCCCTGCTTCCCCTTCAGACCTGTTCATGTCCAGGATACTCTCAGAGGGCGATACCCAGAAATTAAATATCAATAATTATTATAATATTTTACATGATGAAAATATTAGTTAGAAGAACAAACTTTCCTATTACAAATAGCAACTTTATCCTATATATGTATTATATGTATGTATATATGAATCTCAACCAAATAACCTTGTTGAATTCATCTTATGGCAGTGGATTAGAGTATCTGACACACTTTAATAATAATAATAATAATAATAATAATAAATATTGATATTTATTTTTCAGAAGCCTTCAATAATTATTCTAAATCTGTAAAAAGTAACAGATCATGGGCTGGAGAGATGGCCTAGCGGTTAAGAGCGCCGACTGCTCTTACAGAGGACCCGGCTTAGATCCCCAGCACCCACATTGCGGCCAAGAACCGTCTGAAACTCCAATTCCAGGAGAATACCAGTTCCAGGGGAATCCGAGACCCTCTTCTGACCTCCGCAGCATTGCACGACACGGGTGCACAAACTTTTGCATGCAGACAGTACATTCATACACATACAGAAATAAATAAAATTTAAAAAGTAACA
Organism: Rhizomys pruinosus; assembly: GCA_009823505.1. Taxonomy (NCBI): domain Eukaryota; kingdom Metazoa; phylum Chordata; class Mammalia; order Rodentia; family Spalacidae; genus Rhizomys; species Rhizomys pruinosus. Next base: position 964,827 of record VZQC01000292.1, read on the forward strand.
GATCATGTGAGACCTAATTTCATTATTTGAGTATTTGAACATTTATTTACTAAAATAAAGTATGCTCACAGATTGTTGATGTAATTACTGATCATTATTGAAAAAAATTCTTATTATGGGAATATAATTTTTAATCCACTTTATGACTTAATAACAGAACTAAATATCAGATAAGATAATAAATTTTAATTATATTAATAGAGCTATAACATCATTACAGTAAGATCTGACTCCTCTCTTTGTTGATATTACATTTTACTGTTTTACACCATTATTCCCTTCCATCTGATATCTTCCAATATAACCCTATTTTACAGAAACTACAGGCAGTGTTATAAGCTGCTTTCATTTCTGAGTTTTATTAGTTACAGCTTTTCTCTACAGTGGTTCTATATTCCATAGGATTCAGATAAAGAAAGATTATAGATATGAATATTGAGAAAAATGCTACTTTAAACAAAATATTTGTACAAGCCATATTCATTATTAATGTATTTATAAATCCAAATAGATAACATTAACTTATGAAGTACACTGGTCCAAGGACATCTTGATTTATACAGTATTAATAGAATTGAAATATATATATATATATATATATATATTGTGCTTAAATAATATTTATATTAAAATAACACTGGACTCTGGATATATGATATTAGCCTTTCATATTATATGAATGCTTTTTAAAATTTTACTTCTTGATTTTTGAGAGAGGGTCTTCATGTTCAAGCACGTTTTCCTTGAACTTGCTGTACAAACCAGGCTAGCCTTGATCTCACAGAGACCTACCTGCCTCTACCTCCTGAATACTAGTCTTAACGCTGTCAACATACCCAAATCTAATTTTTTACATCTTTAAATGTTTGTGCAGTGAATTATAAAATACACTGTGTGGATCAGTTATGTAATAAAAGTAAATACTTATAAAGTTGGCTGCAAAATAATATTTGATTTCACACACTGGATAAGAAAAAGTAGTGTATTTTAAAATAAAAACATATTATTCCATGTTTCTGTTAGAATTTTTATGTAGAAATACATCTAAGGACAAGGTATACAGGGGTAAAGCAAAACCCCAATAACGTTCCATGACTGGGTTTATACAAACATGTTCAGGGTTGCACATGCATGGAAGCAAAGAGTAAAAACTGTTCAAGCCTGTAAGGATACTTCACATCAAAATTTTGTTGTAAAGCCATGATGAACAATTCAAAAAAGACATTTTTTGAGTTTCATTATTTTCAAGAAATAATTCTTTTTCAATTATGCTGACAAGTACTGTCTATGAAGTATATGTGCATAGCGAGGAAAGGTAAACATATATGTTTCACCAAGCACAGTGATCTTCAAATACAGAAAATACAGAAAATGTAAAGTGTTTTCCCAAATTTTTACAGTTAGATAGATTGGAGAATTGACTGGATTTTAACAGTCCAGTTTGTAGTGAGATCCCAGAGTCTCATGAGCCATAGGGAGAAATCTATATTTCAGAGTTGGGTGTATTGGTCAATTTTTACATGCTCATCTGTATTCTCCTTGGGGCCTAGAGCAGTGAGATTCACAAAACAACACATGTCTGAAGTAGAGTTGGATCAGTGATGAGCCTCCAGTGTGGTACCCATTGGCAGATATTGCCTCTTGGTGACCTTAATTCTGCTACAGGGTTCATGAGAAAGTTGCTGAGGAAAGCACAAGACCTGCAGCAATGATCACCTGTTTCTTGTGTTTCAAGCAGGATTGCAACCTTGAGCTGACAGTTCAAAAAGAATAATTTCCCATAGCTTCAAAACAAGTAGGTTCAGCACTTTCCCGAAAGTGACCTTAAACAAGTCCTAGTCACAAAATTCAGAACACTGGGACTTTAGGCAACTAATCCCCTTGTTTTGATAATTAAAGTAGCCTCTTCATTATTTCTCAGTCTGAGGAAGGTGAATAAATTCAAATAATCTAGTCACTTCATTGAAATGGCATTAATTTTTTTTATAAAAATTCATCTGCTTCCCTGGAAATAAGAGCATTTCCTAGGATAGTGTGCCTTTTGTAGTAAATACATTGTTAAACTTAAGAAATGTAAATAGATAAATACATAAATGGGATCTGTATTTAGAAATGGGATAATTTGGAGAGCTAGGGGAGTGAAGAGGAAAATTTAGGTTGTTATGATTTTAATATTTTAACAAATATATATATATATATATATTTGAAGTTCTCAATGAACTAATGATAATATTTTTGAAAACGCAAGCAAGGTTTAAGGTGGTCTTTGTTAATAAATGCATAATTGGTTCCACTTTAGAGTGCAGCTATAGGATAGTTGTGAAGACATTCTTTGTGGAATGCAGATGGGACACAGGAGGAAGTACACTGGTGCTATATAAACCAAGAAAGCTCTGAAATATGGTTGTAATTATGAGGTTTAATCACTAGATGAATTGAACTTTGAGTACTTGAATTCATTCACTTTGCCTACAGCTGGGGTGCTGTTGCCAATAGCCAATTTCATAGATCGTGTGTTAGGTAAAATTCAATTTTAAGTTTCATAATATAATTGAATTTTGCCAAAAGCATTGCAAAATGGTAATGTTACACACAGTTGGAAGGCATGTGAAGTTTACCAGGCACAAACTATTTACCAGTAAGGGGAAAAAAATCAATGTTCAGAAAGGTCAAAGGATTTTCCCTGATTTATATAATTACTTAGTTATAATATGAGGGCTGACTACTTAACTCTGGACTCTCAGTAGAGAGTGCACTCATGTTTCTTAGAAATGAGTTTTGATTTAAAGGCCAAATACCAATAGTAAAATATATATATAATATTATATCTATATAATATATGTATATGGATAAAACGAGAATTTCTCTGGAAGAATCATGTAAGGATGGTACATGTTGCTGCTATTCAGACACAAAATGGATTCATTTTTAGGTTTGATTTTTATAAAATTAGGATCTGCCAAGTTTGCTTGAAAGTCATCCACCAGAAAATTAATAAATGATTTTTTTTGTTGTGAAACCAGCTTGCAGGGCTCATTGTGTTAACAGAAATGCAGTCTTTAAAAGTAACAAATACAAACTGATATGGATTACCAATATAAGGAGAGGGAATAAAAAGTAACAGAGACCACTGCCACCAGTTTATGTAATGGCACCCAGAGCAGTGAGTTTTCACAAAACAAAGCACATACATAAAACTAGCATTTTCTTTTCTTTTTAACTGTAACAACTGTCATAAAAAGAGGCAATCAGAATTGTCTCTTGTAATCTAGCACCAGAATGTCCTACCATGTTGCTCTACTTAGCTTGATTAAACACTGGCTAAAGGCAACATGGAGAGGAAAGGATTTATTTCATTTTACAGATTAGAATGTGTCATCGAGAGTAGTGAAGATGGAAATCCAGAAGCAGGAACTGAAGCATAGACAACTGAGGAAGGCTTCTTTCTGGCTTACTCTTCTGGCCTGTGTTTATTTTTTTAAAAGCAAGAACTACTATCACCCACAGTAGCCTGGGCACCTCACCACCACCAAACTCAACAACAAAGAAAATGCCTCACAGAAATGGCCACAGGTAAAGGTGATAAAGGAGATTTCCCCAACTGCTGTCCTCATCTCTCCACTGTGCCATGCTGACAACTGAAGCTATCCAGCACACCAATTTAGAGCACAAACAAAATGTCAAGAAATGTAAGTGATCAGCCAATGACGTGCTTAAAAAGAGCTAACACAAGATTCCTATAAAGAGAACAAAAACAAATGGGATAAAATATAAGAAAATAAGTTTACTAGTTGAAGTCAATAGTTAGAAATCATTTTGTAATGAGATTTAAAACAAATATTTATCTATAAATTTAAAGTTGAATTATAAAAGAATCCTTTGTGCAAGATCCTGGTACTGAAAAGCAGAAATTGAGGTAAGTATTTGGTGGTAAGGAGATATAAACCAAGAGAGGTAGAAATTGTGCCACTTAGTAAAAATGTATCAAATACACAGAAGTAAAAGTGAACTAGAAAATAGTATAAGAATAACTAGACACTCTGGCAAAGTATTGTGCAGGATAGCAAATAAAACCAGCAAATGCAAAGAATAGGAAAAATAATTTAAAGATGCAGAATAGAACAATTCAAGTTACCGATGTCAGGACTGCTGCATAGGGTTTTGATAGCTGGGCCACATTTTATGAGGGAACTCAAGATGGAATGTAGACAGTATTAGTCTCAAACCACATCTACACGTAATAAGAAAGCAGCTAGCCTAACAGCATTTCATCTATTTGGATAAGATGATCTAAGACTGAATCTACAAATAACTATAAAGAAAAAAAAAACTGTTCTCTTATACATTTGGTGCAAAATTTGTAAAACCGTCACATGAGGTGTTGATTAGAAATTCTAATTTTTTAAACAAATATTCCTGTTTTGGTCATCACAGTAAATATATGATTGACAAAGGATGCCAGGAAGAAAAGAAGATTCTTGCCAGAATGAATGCTGTGCTGCTGGTTTAAAACCAGGAACAACAATGGAAATCCAGTTTTACTATAATATTTTGCATGTAGGGCTAAGCAGATAGGTAGGAGTGTGTGTGTGTGTGTGTGTGTGTGTGTGTGTGTGTATTTTGTGTAAATGAACATGCTGAGTTCTGTTTGATGAAAAGACCATGGGACAATGACATCATCACATCAAGGACTAGTGTTCCCTGCAGAAATTACTTATTTTGTACATGGCAAAGGAGCATGTTTAAAGAATAGAGGAATATACTAGCAAGGGCTTCCAATGCTAAAACCCAGGATAATTTGAGTAAAAAAATTAAATTAAAATGTTACTAATCATCCACACCCCAAACAAGTATTCAAGAGTTAACACTGATATAAGTTATCTAGAGTAGAAATGAAATTAGAGGTGGGACTTTATGGACTATAGTTATTTTCATTAATAGATTTAGAAGCAGTGGGAGAAATTGAAAATATTATATTATGCAATGCAATTTCTAGGAACAGTGTTCACTGATGAATGTAAAAATTAGTGGCTGATGCTTTAAGCATGAAAAGATTGTCTCCATAGTCTCAATATTTCCTTCAAAGTTGTGGGAAAAGTGCTGGCTATACCATCCAGAGTACCCGAGTTAAGATACCCAACACTCACAGAAAAACCTTAGGGTAGAGTTTACAAATGTAACTGCATGCTGGGGGTTGAGGCAGGCAGATCCCTCAGGTTCATTGACAGCAAGTCTAGTTAAAAGGAGTGTTCCCAGGCTGATGGATATTGAAATCTAGCACATAAAGCCCATTACTAGAGGTAGAAATACAGGCAGTATACTATTACAGCAACAACCATCAATTACAGTTAAGGATTTTCTGTAACAACCAAATGGATAATCTAATATTACAACTCAAGTATTGCTGAGCAAAGTGCATTTCTACAATGTTCAGTGTTTCTACTCAGTTTTCTACCTTTAAACAGCCTATGATAACTGGCAGCAGAGAAGGACCTTGTGATAGACTGCCTCTGCTTGAGAACCTATGATGTAATTATTGTATGCTGTTAATATAGTATTTAAACATTAACTATATTCCTAAAATATTTGATGGGCTTTATGTGCTCGATTTCAATATCCATGAGCCTGAGCAAGTGCATAGTCTTTTTAAAAAAGAAACATGGTTTACTTGCACAAAACTGATCAGATTTGAGAGATCGTTAATGCCCTTGAAGTGGTTTTTGTGGGTGTGAAACAAATGGTGAGAATTTGAACTGTTCCATTATTATAGTATTGAAATTAAGTCTACTTAATCTATCAAATTATGTTCATGCCCTGATTTTATGTACTTGTATCTATCAATAAACATTGTGGGGAAAAAAAGGAGTGTTCCATGCTCAGAGAACGTCTAAATAATATAAGGCTGGGAGGAAGAAGAGGGGTGGCAAGGGAAGAAGAAAGAATATGGAAGTTTGGAACTTGAGAGACAAGGAAACCCATAGTGAAATGTCAGTAATGTCATGTCCCTGAGACCCCATGAGAAATTCACATTCGTTGTCTGAACATTAGTGAATGGGTACTGCAACCTGGTGGCTATGAGGCAGGAGGCACAGTGCAGGGCAGAGGATACCTCCCTTTGAATGGTTGGTGAGAGCAATCCAAGTGACTCTCAAAACAAAGCAGGCTATCTCCAAAGCTCTTGATTATCGACCAGAAATAGAAAATAAGACCAGTTGCAGGTCAGTTCATGTTCCATCGATCTAAGACCTATACTTGAAGCATGTCTTGTTCTGGCATGCACACTGCTAAGAAAGAAAATCAATCAATGGTACAAACCATTGCCAAACTCCAACACCCATGATGAACTGCCCAGCAAACTACCTTGATTAGTACAGTAGAGTCACTGTTGTCTGAGGGATGGGCAACAGCTATCTAATTGGACGTGGAACCCTCTCAATAGCTGTGAACCCATGCAAACCACTGTAAACTCAACCAAATGCACAGGACTGGGATAGGATACAGATCCTAGACAGAGACCCTAGAGAATAGCTTATCAGAATCATATCTCTAAACAAATGAAATTACTTACCATACACTAACTATGGAATCTTACATGTACAGACAAGAGAATAAGATGCCACTCATCAAAAAACCAATTCTTTGCCAAAGATGGAGGCAACTGCAGATTCTAACAACTGCTCAGACACAAAGCATATACATCTGAAAATTTCCTATTCCTAGGGACACATCTACGTAAAATTGAACATTTACACAAAGAATGAGGGACAGAGAGTAAACAGTGCATCCCTCAATTCTCACCAGGGATCCTTGCATACACGGTAGAGAGTGATGAAAACAGTAGGCCACAACTAGTAAACTTTCAAAGAATGGAAGCCCCAGAGTCTCTATCCCCAGATGGGGCCCCTATATTAAACTTCATCTACACACAGCTCAGGGATTATCATGGAAGAGGGGGCAGGAAGTTTGTAAGAGCTAGGGCTGGTACATGAATGTAGAGAAGCAGTGACTTACAATCCACTGTAAGTTTTCATATGTAAACCTCTGGCAATGTAAGCATCAGATATAGAACCTATGCCAACTGGGACAACTTCTCAAAGTGGAGAAAGAGAAATGGATGGAGTACCTACACTTGACTGAAAACTATAGGAGACTGTGTACTGTTGGTTGAGGAAGAGTATGCCTTATCAAGGATTCCTAGATATGTTGACTAGACACCAGGGGATCTTTTTGCACAGAAGGGCATCTTGGGTTTGTGAACTTGAACTTGACTGGATAGGGCTTAGCTTGGATGTTGTAATGCATGCATTTTGATGGGGGGTTGGGTCATGGGTGGCAGCTCAGTTTGGGAACCATACTATGAGTTGAAAAAATGTTAAAGTAAAAAAAAGATGGAGAGTAGTAGAGGAAGGGAAGGTAGCTGGAGATGAAAATAATTCTCATTGCTTAAGATTACCAAGTACACTCTGCCTATTGAAGGATTTGACTTCCTTTAAGGCCATCCCTTGATTTCATGCCAGAAATTGAAATCAAGACCCTATTACTGAAGGCATACTTCACACATAGGACTTGAACTGACCTGGAAGCCCTCTCATCAAGGATTATCTCTCATAGTCTCAGAAATTACTATGCATGCCACCAAGGGAGAAAATTCAATATTGGTTATATACAACTTTAAAACCTTTGAATCACAACAATGACTGGTCCAGCAAATTATCTCTATTGGGTCTGAAGTTATTAAGCCATAGGTCATAAAATGAAAATCTTTTTCTTGGGGGTAGCCAATAACTGTCTAACTGGACTTGTGGGCTGCCCAATAAAAGGTAATTAATGTGAGGTATTATAAACATGGCCAGGTATGCATTTGCAGAGAGATTATTGACCCTAGAGGAGTACCTACTTCTGTCACTTCCCCAAGCTAATGTAATTTCTTACTGTATGCAAAATACTTAAATTTATATTCACAGAGAGTCATACATTTAGAGATGTGACCACCATTAGTTTACGCATGTCCCTTTGGCTGACCTCAAAATCATGAGCATATGGTTACAACTAATTTTTCACAGGGGACTATACCTAATAACAATAATCATGAGCATATGGTTACAACTAATTTTTCACAGGGGACTATACCTAATAACAATAACAAAAAAGACATTAATCTATGAAAGTAATGGGTTGGTGGATCTCAGATGTGATTCAGATAGAAACAGTGGGGGTGGATATCAAAATATATTGTTTCCATGTATGATTTTTTTAATGGATGAATAAAAGTATTTTAAAAGTGAAAAAAAAAAGATTAAGCATCACAATATTCCATAAATAAATAATGTTCTATGTATAAAGTATTAGAAAGTAATATTAAAACAAAATCTGGGCTGGAGGGAATGTCTCGGTGTTTAAGAGCACTTGGTGCTTTTCCAGAGGAGCCAGGTTGAATTTCCAGAACACACAAGATGGCTAACTGGGGAATCTGATGCCCTCTTCTGACCACTGTGGGCACTGCAAGACAGGACTGCACTTACATACATGCCAGCAATACACTCATACATTTAAAGTGAAAATAAACCTGGCACACGCCTTTAATCCTAGCACTTGGGAGGCAGAGGCAGGCGGATCTTTGTGAGTTCAAGGCCAGCCTTGTCTACAGAGTGAGTTCCAGGACAGCTGGGGCTACAGGGAGACCCTGTCTCAAAAAGACCAAAAATAAATAAATAAATAAATAAATAAATAAATAAATAAATAAAGTGAAAATAAACAAGGCACCAAATGCTGGAGAGGTTGTGGGGAAAGGAGAACACTCATCCACTGCAGGTGGGAATGTAAACTCATAGAACCATTGTGGAAAGCAGTGTGGACTCAAAATGAGCCTACCACCTGAGCCAGGCATACCACTCCTGGCTACCCACAGGACTCGTCCTACCGCAAAGATACATACACATATATGTTTATTACAGCTCTCTTCACAATAGCGAAGAGCTGGAACTAACCCAAATGCCTCTCAACAGATAAGTGGATGACAAAAATGTAGTACATCTACACAATGGAGTACTATTCAGCAGTAAAGAAAGATGACATCATTAACTTTGCAGGTAAATTGTTGGAACTGGAAGCCATTATTCTAAGTGAAGCAGCACAGTCCCAGAAAAACAAATGGCAAATTATTTCCCTCATTTATGGATGATAACACCAAATCCCCAGTTGAAAGGCAAGCTGAACAGCATTAGTGTTATATTTCTTTTTTTTTTTTTCTGCAAGCAACTGTGTTGTTATAACATAAATCTCTTAACAGGCTCTAGAATCGACCTACCACTTATTTTCAGACTCTGTAATTACTGTATGTAGGTGGAAGGCATGTATTCATACTTTAGAGCAATATAAAATTAAAGGGAGAAATATGAATTCCTAAACATATTTTGGAATTAACATACAGTTTATTCTCAGAGGTCATTATTTTGATACATATGTGATGGTTATATAGGCATATGTTGGAGCAATACAAAGGGGAGGGAAAAACAACAACATAAAGACTGGGTTAAAGAACTGAATGATACAGTTAAACTGTGCCCCAAACCACAAGCCTCTGCAGTGAAAAAACTTTGGAAAGACTGAAAGATGCAAGACGTGTATGGCAGAAGGCATGAACAGGGGTGGGATGGGGGCAGGGAGAATGTGTCTAAATTGAACTAAAAGATAATGAATGAAATACAAATTCATCAATAAAAGTATTAAAAAAGGAAGTGAATCAAACTTAAAAAAATAAAGTGAAAATAGTAATAAAATAAAGCTAATGGACTTCTTATATGAGAAATATGTTATTTGGCAATGAAAATAATAACAAAAATAAGAAAACAAAAAATACGAAACAACAACAACAAAATAAATATGTTAAAATGTAAGGTTTATGAGATAGAGCCATTTATACAAATAGGATATAGTTAAGGATGACCCCATGATTCTAGCTTAAGCTTCTGAGTAGAAAGAAAAGTCATATACTAATTTGGAAGCCACAGACTGTGGAAGAGGAGATCCTAGCAGAGTGGGAGATGAACTCACAGCAAAAGCAACACTGTGAAAATTAGAATATTGTGTTTCTCAGCAACTAGGTGCAGTGCATGATCAGTATGCAATCTGTATTTTTATTGGAAAGAGCAACACTTTCACAAATTACTGTTTCTATTATGTTTCATTACAACCTTCTGTAATAATTCAGAGGTGATATGGTACAGAATTGTAAGTTGCAGCAAATAGATGAAACTGAATATATCATACTGAGCGTGATAATTCAGATTTTGAAACAAAGACACTGTATGTTCTTCCTCTGTGGAACTTAGCTGCAGCAATTTTTAAAGTAAAATGTTAAATTTGAGTGCCAATAAAGTCCAGAAAAATAAAAAGAGGGGCCACTACAGTTAAGGAGAAGGAAAGAAACCTTAAGAGAAGAGGAACAGTTCAATACTTTCAAGAGGAAAGTGGAAAGGAAAATTGAATGAGGAAATATCTAATCAGGCAGTCAGTGGAAAGGTGGGGAAGAGGAGGGAGGAGTGAATAAAATTAAAGATGTCTGGAAAAGCCACATATAAACCTATTATCTTATAAGCTTATTAAAAGATACTCTTTTGTAAAATTTTTATTTATTTTCATATGTTTATGAATGTACTATCTGCATGTAGGTTTGTACACCCCTGTCGTGCAATGCTGCAGAGGTCAGAAGAGGGTGTTGGATTCCCCTGGAAATGGAGTTAAAGATGGTTCTCAGCCACCATGTGGGTGCTGGGGATCGAACCCAGGCCCTCTGCAGGAGCAGTCCACTGCTCTTAACCTCTAGGCCATCTCTCCAGCATCTAAAAGGTACTCTTAAGGGGCCTTCAAGAGAGATGACAGAGCAATGTGTTGTCCTTGGTGCTCTTCCAGAGGACCTGAGATCATTTCCTACCACCCACATTGAACAGGCTTCTGTGGACACTCACACTCGCATGCACACACACATACACACACATGCACACACACACAGACACAGACACACATCCATCGGTATACTTCATAGTGAAAATAAACATTGAAAATATTTAATTATTTTTATTTTATGCATATGAGTTTTTTGTCTGGATATATTGATATATACCACATATGTTCCTGGTGCCCATAGAGGCATCAGATCCCTTAGAACTGGAATTAAGACAGTTGTGAGTTGGTGATGGGAACTGAACCATGGTCTTTCACAAGAACAGTGAATGCTCTTAACTGCTGAGCCATCTTTCAGAACCCTAAAAACAAAGCTGAACAAAATTCATATATAATCTAATGAAAGAGAAATGAAAACAAATTTTATTTAAGAGTGGTATTCTTCACTGGTGGATAATGCTTCACAGTTATTAAGCCATAGGTAATTAAATGAAAATCCCAGTGCTGGGTATGGAATACCTCCCTATGAGTCCTTGGCCAAGAAGGTTCCAGATGGCCTCAAAATAATACAGACTATTATCCTTCCTCTTGTCTGCTTACCATAACTTGATGATAAGAAATCAAACACCATAAATTTTGGTCCTAGGATATAGACCAGTCAAGCTGAACTGACCTGAAAGCTTCCTCCTTGCTAACTAGCTTTCATAGTGCCAGTAGATGCTGCGCAGGGTGTGGGAGACTTAACCATCAACAGTCTTATCTAGAAGGTAAAGTCTATGAGCTAGAGTAGTGACCTGGCAGTTAAGACATGCCCTCTGCAGCAGTAGTGACATCATGTTTACATCAGTCTATTAGTGATTTATTTTATTTTTTTAATTTTTTATTAATTTTATTTATTTCTGTATGTGTATGAATGTACTGTCTGCATGCAAATTTGTGCACCTGTGTCGTGCAATGCCACGGAGGTCAGAAGAGGGTGTCAGATTCCCCTGGAACTGAAGTTCTCCTGGAATTGGAGTTTCAGACGGTTCTTGGCCTCCATGTGGGTGCTGGGGATCAAACCTGGTTCCTCTGTAAGAGCGGTCCGCGCTCTTAACTGCTAGGCCATTTCTCCAGCTCTAGTGATTTATTTTAAATGTATCACAGAAGCTCCTTATTTCAGGGACCTGTAGCTATGGGAGGAACCCATAATTGACCTACATGTTAAGAAGTTACTACTAACTGCTTGGCCCTGAGTAAGACATCTTTATTAACTAATCTAAAGCCTAGGGAACATTGTGGAAAAAGTGGCAGAAGAATGTAAACAGCAGAATTAGTGAGATGTACAGCCAAAAGACCTCTTCCAGACATGGTATAGCCATTGAACTCATGAACTCATTCACCTGTAGTTTTCTGCACAAGTCCTGCAAAAGAATGGTCTGACCAACATTTCATCATGAGTTGGGGAGGGCATCCTCCTTGAGGTCATATAAGCAATTGTTGATTCCCCTGGGAGATGTAATTTTATTTTCTTCCATGATGCAACCAGTGATAAGTTGCCTATGCTCCAGTAAGTAACTCCTCAGCTTTATTGTTTAAGCAACTCTAATTAAACCTACTAAAACACACACACACACACAGAAACACACACACACACACACACATACACACACACATAGACACACAAACACACATAGAAACACACACACACACACATACACACAGATTATTTGGAGGAAAGCTTGTGAAGAAAAGGGCTTCCAAGGGAAAAGAAGGGGAATGAAAATGGATAATTGGATGTGAAATGAGCAAATTCATTACAGACATCTATGAAACTCTCAAATAAAAAGTGGAAATTATAGCATACTAATTTCATTCTAAAAGAAAAATTAAGTAAAAATTAATCATTATGCCATGATATCATAAATACACAGACATGCCTGTTTTATAAATAAACTTTGAATTTTCTGTATGTATAAGTATGTAATAACAAATAATTATTTTCATAGTAAACGTTAATTATTTTATAACAAAAACCTACAGAAAACATCCATGTGAAATAAATAATATCTTATAAATAGTCGAAGGTAGATGAACTAGCATTCTTGTTTTTGAAAGATAGCCTTCCAGAAATATTTAGCATTTACTATTTATTTGTTATAATATAAAATATGTATCTGATTAAATACTTTATTTAAAAATAAAATGATGTAAAACAAAATAAATATTTACTCCCCATTTCCTATGTGGTCTTTAAAGAAAGCCTTTGAGTTTTTGAACATTGAGAATGGTAAATACTGTAAAAGATAATAATTATAAAAAAATTAAAAAATACAAAAATATCTTCACAGGAGGAAACATTGATCTTTGGTGCTGTGATTTAAAACTGAACAGATAGTTATATTTTTAATTTTATATTAAACATTATCTTAATTAAAAAATATTCCAAGCTCACTTTTTTAGGTACATCTAAAAAAGGGCCAGAAATGTATTGTGCCCATTTTAGTTAAAAATTAATCTCATAACACTGAGGTTTGTTTTTTTTTTTTTTTTTTTTTTTTTTTTTTTTTTTTTTTTTTTTTGTCTTTTTTGAGACAGGGTTTCCCTGTAGCCCCAGCTGTCCTAAAACTCTCTCTGTAGACCAGGATGGCCTTGAACTCACAAAGATTCTCCTGCCTCTGCCTCCCTAGTGCTAGGATTAAAGGCCTGTGATAGCATCTTCAGCAAATGGTGCTGGCAAAACTGGATCACCATATGTAGAAGAACAAAATCAAACCCCTAAATTTCACCCTGTACAAAAATCAACTCCAAATGGACCAAAGACCTCAACGTGAAACCTGCAACTCTGAAGGCGATAGAAGAAAAAGTTGGTAGCAATCTACAAGACATAGGAGTAAGAAAAGACTTTCTAAATCAAACAGCAGCTGCACAGGAAATAAGGTCAACAGCTGACAAGTGGGACCTCATCAAACTCAAAAGCTTCTGTATAGCAAAAGATACAATCAAAGAAGTGAAGAGAAAACTGACAGAGTGGGAGGAAACCTTCACCAGTGATGCATCTGATAGACCATCAACATCCGGAATATATAACCTACTCAAAAAACAAAGAAGAAAACAATTGACTCACTGAAAAGATGGAGTAAAGAGATGAACAGAGACTTTACCAGTAAGGAAGTAAAGATGACTGAGAACATCACAAAAAGTGTTCAACATCTTTAACAATTAAGGAAATGCAAATTAAAACCACTTCAAGATATCATCTCACTCTGATAAGACTGGCTAAGATCAAGAAAACAAAAGATACCAAATGCTGGGGAGGTTGTAGGGAAAGGGGAACACTCATCCCCTGCTGGTGGGAATGTAAACTCATATAACCACTGTGGAAAGCAGTGTGGAGAATGCTTAAAAGACTAAAATGAGCCTACCATCTGAACCAGGCATTCCACTTCTGGGTATATACCCACAATACTCATCCTATTCCAAAGACACATGCACATCTATGTTTATTGCAGCTCTCTTCACAATAGCAAAGAGCTGCAACCAACCCTAATGCCCTTCAATTGACAAGTGGATAATAAAAAATGGGGTGCATCTACACAATGGAGTAAAGAAAGATGACATCATGAGTGAACTTCACAGGTTAATGGATGGAGCTCAAAATCATCATGGTAAGTGAAGTAACAACCCCCCCAAAAAAACAAAACAAAACAAAACAAAAAAAAAACAAATGGGGAATGGTTTCCCTCATTTGTGGATGCTAGTACCAAATTCCTCAACTGAAAGGCAAGCTAAGCAAATTTATTTTTATATTTCTTTCTATCTGAGAGCAACTGTGATGTTATAATGTGACTTTCTTTTTTTCACAATGTTTATTGATAGATACAAGTACATAAAATCCGGGCATGAACATGATTTGATAGACTAAATAGACTTAATTTCAATACTATAATAAGGGAACGGTTCAAATTCTCACCATTTGTTTTACACCCACAAAAACGCCTTCAAGGGCATTAACGATCTCTCAAATATAATGTGACTCTCTTAATGAGCTCTAGAATTAACTCACCACTTATGTTCAGACATGGTAATTAATGTATATGGGTGGGAGGTATATATTCATATTTTAGAGTAATATAAACTTAAAGGGAAAATGTGAACTCCTAAACATATACCAGAATTAACAGACAGTTTATTCCTGGAACTCATAATTCTGGTACATATATGACATTTATATAGGCATACTTTAGAGTAATACAATTGGGAGGGAACCACAAGAACATAAGGACTGGGTCAAAGAATGGGCTGCTGTACTTAAATTCTGCCCAATAAACCTTTGCAGAGGGAAACTTTAAAAAGACTGAGAGAAAGATGCAGGACATGCATGGCAGAATGCATGATCTGGGGTGGGATGGGGGTAAAGGAAAGGAGAATATGTCTAAATTGAACTGAAAAATGATATCTGAAATACATGAAACATGAATAAAATATTATGAAAAAAACCACTGAGCTCTCTCAACTTCAGTGAATTTTTATGTTTAGAAAATATTTATCCTTGGGCTGGAGAGATGGCCTAGTGGTTGAGAGCACCGACTGCTCTTGCAGAGGACCCGGGTTTGATCCCCAGCACCCACATGGTGGCTGAGAACCGTCTGTAACTCCAATTCCAGGAGAACTCCAGTTCTGGGGAATCCGACGCCCTCTTCTGACCTCCGCGGCATTGCACGACACGGGTGCACAGACCTCCATGCAGACAGTGCATTCATACACATAAATAAATAAATTAAAAAAAAAGAAAATATTTATCCTAAAATTAATGAGTATAAAAGATAGTGTATGCCTCAGTGCAATAGAAATTCTGACATAATAGAAATTATTTCTTACTTTTAACTTTCATATAATTATCAACTTTATCAGTCATTAGTTTTAAGAACTTCCCTCACTTCTTTACCCAGTATTTCCATTTTTATAATGGTTGAGAGCTATAATATGAAACATTCAAAAAGAGAAGCTCAAAGCACTTCACTGTAGATTATGAAATAGAATCTAACTTTTAGGCTTTAATTTCCAGTTCTGTTTATGTAACTTGTTGACTCGGGAAAATCTGTCTAATTATCTGTGTGTGATACTCATCCTAGAGAAATGGACTGCTGGATTAAAGATAGGGTTCTGTGGTACAGTAGTTTCCGTAAACAGTACTGGCAGCAAGGACCCACCATGGAAGACCAGTCATAGATGAGATTGCCACCAGTGACGTGATGTCATGAAGGACTATCTTGAAAGTAGACTGAAAGTAAAAATTGCTCAGCTAAGAAATTTCTCAGAAAAGATAAGAATGTCACTACAGTAAGGTGACAATTCCCAAGAAAATATTAAACACACCTTGATTTTGTTTTTCAATTTTAAGACTCAAAAAATCAGTAGTGAACTCCATGCTAATTTCAAATTGTCAACAGTTAGATAACCAATGGTAAAAAAAAAAAAATCAGTGAACTACATATATTGCATCCTAGCGAGATTTAGTTTTTGCCTATATATAGTATGTTTCATTTATTAAATAGGATCAGAAGAAAAATATTCTAGGAAGATAAGAAAGCTATATCAAGAAAAATAGCTAATATCAGATAGAATATTTATTTTTAATTTTTTTTTTTTTATTTATTTCGGTATGTGTATGAATGTACTGTCTGCGTGCAGGTGTGTGCACCCGTGTCGTGCGATGCCGCGGAGGTCAGAAGAGGGTCTCGGATTCCCCTGGAACTGGAGTTTCAGACGGTTCTCGGCCGCCATGTGGGTGCTGGGGATTGAACCCGGGTCCTCTGTAAGAGCGGTCGGCGCTCTTAACCGCTAGGCCATCTCTCCAGCCCCCCAGATAGAATATTTAAAGGTAATGGACCAAAGAAATGTTTTATCTTCATTTTTTATTTGAGTATTTTGCAGGGATTTTGAGAAATTGATTTGTGTGTGTGTGTGAATGTGTAGAGGATCGGACTCTCAATTTATCCCAGGTCCTAGGGAATTTCAATCTTGTAAGAATATATTACAGTCAATGTAACACCTATTCAAAAAATAGTCATGACTCATCCATGCTTCACAGCAATTTAAAACTGGTCTTGAGGGATCATACACTGACACATTTAAAAAAATTCCTTAGCCAATTCTAATGGGAAGGCAGTGAAAGTAAATGCTGATGAAATACAATGGTAGCAGTCAGGAACAAAACATCAATAAAAATGAAACATATTGTGAAGTCTATTTCTTGCACTTTGTATAAACTGCATTTAAAGTAATGTATAAGCATGGCACCTGAAATCAATGTATTTTACTGATGAAATTCTTACAATACAATTTTATTAAATCGTACTATACTCTTTGAAGGTACACATGTATATGATAAATAAATATCTTTATAATACATGATATAATACTTTATGTACCAAAATAAAGGATGTAATATAAAACATCAAAATGAATTTTTCATGTTTTTTTTCCTCAAAATTCCAATTTTCCATTCTGGCTGTAAAAGTTGACTTTTTGAAGTCCCCACATGTTTTTCTATAGACATATTTTATGTGCATGTGTATTGAAAAGTTCTATGTTACAATACTCAAATTTTTTAAAAGAATAGATCAAATACATTTGTGCCCGAGAGTAGCAGACTACCAAGTTGTGCTAGCATACTCCTGTCATCAGGTCCACTTACCCCTGTTTGGGGACCAGCCCTGTTCTTGGTGTCCCAAGTCTCACATCTTTTCTGCTTAGTTAGTCCAAATCTTCCCATCCTGCCTAGGCCCTCCTTTGGCCTAGCAGCCTTCTCCCTGCTGTGGATTCATACACACAGACCTGCAACCCTCTGGTCCATCTAAATTAAAAAAAAATACCCTCAAATGTGAGACACTCAAACACAGATCAATGAAGTATTCATAATTGATAAAAAAAACTACATAAACATTAAAAACAGAAGCAAACTTCAACTCAACAAAGGTAATCTAGAATTTCAAACTATAGACACACTCAACATAATCCATATGTTCAGATCACAAATAAAAACAGAAATTAAAAAAATATATAATATGTCTCTACCAAAGACTTCCAGTCCTATACAAGTTTTCTACAATAAAAATCTCCCCTGAGTAAACTCAGGACACAGATTTTTAAAGAACAATCATAATCATGACCAAAAAATTCAATGACCTTTAAGAACATACAAAACCTCAAAAATTTGAGAGGATAGGATAAACTGCTGTTGAAACTAAAGAAAACTCAAGAATATGACTGAGTGAAATAGAAAGACAATTCAGGATTTAAAAAATAAATTCACAAAAGTGATAGAAATTTTGAAGAAAACTGAGGCTGAAATGAAGATAGAATTGAAAAAAAAAACAAATAAAATATTTAGAAATGATAGGGAAAAGACTCACCAGAATAATGAATCAAATGGAAAACAGGATATTAAGACTGGGTGAAGCTGAAGAATTGAATATTTCAAGGAAAGAATATGAAAAATTAAAGGAAAACGTAGGTCTAGAATATGCATGAAAGTTGAGACACATTATAAAGACCGAAACTGAGCATCATAGGCAGAGAAGAAAAATCTCAGGTCAATGGCATTGGGCAGATCACCAGGATTATATAACAGGATTATAGAATTAAGTTAAAAATGGCATACCCTTACATATACAAGAAGCACACAGAGCACACAGGAGAAGTTTTCCATGGTATATCATTTTAAAAACAATAAAAGAGAAAGTACAGATAGTTTCCAGAGAAAAATAACAAGTTACATATTAAGGAATATCCATCAGAATTACAACTGAATTTTCAATGTGAACTATAATAGCAAGAAGAGCCTGAAGCAAAATATTACAAATCCTAAATGACCGTACATGCCAACCTAGAATACTTTATCCAACAAAACTGTCTATTTTAGCTGAAGGGGAAAGAAAAAACTTCCATGACACCAAAAAAAGGTTAAAAAATTTCATACCAACCAAACAAACCCTACAGAGTATACACAAATAATTGCAAAGGATTGAAAGAATGAGCACACCCAAGAGGCTACAGAATGAAAACAAATGAAGCTGTAATTAGAGAAACACAAAACAAGACCAAGAACAGAAACAAAATAACAGGACAGTAACAAATGAACATCTTTCAATAATAACTTAAGATAACAATGGCCTCATTTCCTGGGTCAAAAGACAGGATAACTGAATAGGTTAAGCAACTAAATTCAAGGCTGGGCATGGTGGTGCACACCTTTAATCCCAGAACTTGAGAGGCAGAGGCAGGTGGATCTCTATGAGTTCAAGGCCAGCCCCGTCTACATAGTGAGTTCCAGGACAGCTGGAGCTAAAGGGAGACCCAGTCTTTAAAACACAAAAACAAACAAAAAAGAAACTAATTCATCTTTTTGTTGTCTACAAGAAACTCATCTTATCTTCAATGCTAGGCACCATATTAGGATGAAATGAGTGAAAATAATTTAAGGAAATGATACTAAGAAACTATCAGTCGTTGTGATTATGATATCTGAAATGAATAGATTTCAAATTAAAATCAATCCAAAGAGATGAAGAAAATCACTGATTCTGATTAAGGGAAAAATTGATTGTGGAGACATTACAGTCATGTACATCTATGCAACAACCTGTGCTGTATCAAATTTCATTAAAAGCTATTTTTGAAATTCAAGATATATATTAATCCCAACCTCAACTCAGATATAGTAGGTAACTTCAATATACAATTCTCTCTAATGGAAAGATCAAGTGGACAAGAATTAACAGAGAAATATCAGAATTAAATGGTATCTTATCAACTGGACCTAATAGACATCCACACAATATCCCAACCCAGCAAGAAAGAATATGCATTCTATTCTGCAGCCCATGGATGTTTCTACAAGTTGATCACATAAAGGGAATGAAAGGACCCTCTAAAAATACAAAAATTCAAATAATTCGATGTATTCTGTCATACCACACTGCAATAAAACTTAGAGTAACAGCAAAAAATGCTCTAGTGACTACATGTACACATGGAGATTTAAGAACATGCTCCTGAATGATGAATGGTTCTAAGAAGAAAATCAAGAAAGAACTAAAATTCCACTCAATTAGTGGAACTAATTGAAATTGGTAATACACTACTCCTATATTAAACGATCAGAAAGGGCACAAAGACATGACATAATGGTACAAATCAAGAACATGAAAGAAAGAAAAACCAAATCTAATCCCAGCAGATAAGAAAAATCAGAGCAGAATCAATGAAAGAGAAAGAAGAGAACCAAATGAAGAATCAATGAATCTAAAAGCAAATTTTAAAGAAAAATAAACAAAATAGAGATCCTGAACACAGATAAAAAGAAATCAAGAGCAAATCCAAATCAAAAGAGGGAAAAAATGGAAACAACATCCTTCAAAACAGACTATTATTAGAGAATAATTTAAATATTTTTATTAATCATTTTTATTTTATGGATATAAGTGTATTGACTGCATGAGTGTAAGTGCACCATATCTTTCAATGCCCATGGAGGTCAGAAAGAGGCCTTGGATCACATGGATTCAAAGGGTTGTTAGGGAATACTTTAAAAACTCAAACTCTATACTAAAAGAAATGGTGCGATTTATAAATTCAGTATAACCATCCCAAATTTAAAGCAAGAATAAGAAACTTAAACAGACCCAGAACAGATAAGGAGTGGTTGTGCTAGAGGAAGTACATTATTGGGGGCAGACTTAATTAGTTTAACAAGACTTGAGGTCTCCAGCCTCTCGCTCTCTGCTTCCTGTGCTCATTACGAGATGTGACCCTCAGCTTGCTGCTCCAGCCCCAGCCACTATGCCTCCCACCACAATGGACTCTGTTTCCCTGGAACCGTCAATACTAAGCTCAAATAAACTTCTTTTAATAAGTTCCCCTGCTCATGGTGGTTTATCACAGCAACAGAAAAGTGACTAATATAGTTATTTGGTACCAGAGAGTGGGCTGTTCGCTGTGAAGAACCTGACCATGTGTATGTTTGGAGAAATGTGGAAGACTTTGGAACTTTGGGCTAGAAAAGCTGTTGACTACTATAAGCAGAGCTTAGCGGGCTATTCTAGTAGAAGCCTGGAAGAAAGCATTGCTTCAAAAAATGTAGTTCCAGAGGAAAATAAAGACTTAGGCAGCAATTGGGATATTTTGATAAGGAGTCTGGAAGCAGTTTGCCCACAGCCCAAATGCTTGCCTGATGCTAAGTTGAAAAGCAATGGACTAATGTATTTGGTGGAGGATATTTCAAGACAGCCTAAGGTAGAAATGGTGACATGGCTATAAATGGTGAATATTGTACAGATCTACAGTGAAGAAGAGCAGATGGGGCAGAAAGAAATGCAGAATGTACAATTTGGATCTGAAAACAGCACTAGGAAGATTAAAGGTGTGGCCAAGACATGTGAAGGAGAGGTACATTTTGATAAGGAGACTAAAGTGATTAAGGAGAGGCCTAGCTATTTACAAGTAAACAATGGGAAAGGTGAGATTAAAGATTTACAAGTAAACAACAGAATCAGTACCTTCAGGAAAAGACCACACCCAGCTAAGCCTCCAATTTTTGAAAGGAAGATACCGAAAGCGTTTTCTACTCCAACAAGTCCAGGGCAGAGAAAATTTGGAAATGTGGTTAAAGTAGGAGAGAGTCCATCCCAAACTTGCAGCCAAATTCAGCAATTTCATTCACGTGGTGCTGGCTTTAGAGGCATGAAATTTGCAAGAGTGAAGGGGTCATCGGTTCTTCCTCCATGGTTTCAGAGAGCCACAGAGGCCAGGCAGAGTGCAGCAGGGGTGTCCTTGAATAAAGAAGGCCCTGATAGGCCATTGCTCGAAGCTGTGAATGTGAAGCCTGGTTGGCAGTGGACCCCAAGAAGACATTCGAGATGCCAGAGCTGTGAGGTATTTGCCAAGGAGAGCTGCATCAGCGAGGGGTACCAGCCTCTGAAAGAGATGTATGTTGCAAGCAAAGCTGGAAGAGCTGAGCCATCTAAGCCCTTTGGAAGTCAAGTCCCAGAAGTCGCACATGGAGCTACTGGACTTGGTGTTTGCCCTGCTGGTTTTCAGTCTTGTTTTGGTCCAGTATTTCCTCACTATGCCTCTATTCCTCCCTTTTGGAGTGGGAATGTGTATTCAGTTCCACTTTATGTTGGGAGTATGTAATTTGCCTTTTGATTTTACAGGAGCTTACAGTTAAGAGATTGGCCTGTGTCTCAGAAGAGATTTGGATGATAGACTTTTGAATAGAATTGAGACTGGTAAAGACTATGGGGACTTTTAAGGTTGGACTAAATGCATTTTGCATTTTATACGGTCAGGAGCCTATGGGGGCCAGGGAGTGGAATGTGGTGGTTAGAATGAGTGTCCCCCATAGGCTTTAAGTATTCAGACATTTTGTCTCCAGTTGGTAGCACTGTTCTTGGAGGTCTTAGAAGGTGTGGCTGTGCTGGAGGAAGTACATTATTGGGGGCGGACTTAGTGAGTTTAACATGCCTTGTGGTCTCCAGCCTCTCACTCTCTGCTTCCTGTGCTCATTGCGAGATGTGACCCTTGGCTTGCTGCTCCAGCCCCAGCCACTATGCCTCCTGCCACAATGGACTCCGTTTCCCTGGATCTGTCAATAGTAAGCTCAAATAAACTTCTTTTTATAAGTTCCCTTGCTCATGGTGGTTTATCACAGCAAAAGGAAAGTGACTAATACAATAAGAAAAGACCCCACATATGAAAAGCAAACCTGAGCACAAAGTGGAGATTACCATACCAGATCTCAATTTTACAGACTTATAAGTTATTAAAACATCATGATATTGGCACACAAAGACATGTAAATCAATAGAACAAAATAGAACACACAAAAATGAGTGCGCATAATTTCAGCCATTGCTATTTGACAAAGGTTCAAAGAAGTCACACTGAAGGAAAGACAGCATCTTCAACAATTAGTGCTGGGAAGTCTACACTTGCATGTGTTGAAGCATGAAATTATACTCATATACCACCTTGTACCAAATTCAGGTCTGAAGGGTTCAAATACCTAAATGTAAAACCTGAATCATACAACAAACCCACAGCCAGCATTATCCTAAGTGTGGGAAAACTAGAAGTGTTCCCCTTAAAGTCAGGCACCTGGCAAGGCTGCTCCCTGTCTCCACTCCTTTTCAATATAGTGCTTGAAATGCTTATATGAGCAATAGGACATGAAAAGGAAATTAAAGGAGTACTAATTGGAAAAGAGGTCCTCAAAATATCCCCTTTTCCAGATGACATGATAGTTTACCTAAGGGACACCAAAATCTCCTCCAGAAAACTCCTAGAAACCATAAACGGTTTCAGAAAAGGGGCAGAGTAAACAAACAAAAACTAGAAAAATCAGTGACCTTTATGCCAATGACAAGCAATTGTAGAAGGAATAGAAGGGGACTTTCCAATTCACAACAGCCTCCAAAAAATAAAATACCTAGGAACAAACCTCATCAAAGACACTAAAAATCTCTACAATGAAAATTTTAAATTCCTCAAGAAAGACATTGATGAAGATACTAGAATTTGGAAGGACCTCCTATGCTCATGGATTTGAAGAATCAATATTATAAAAATGACCATTCTGCCAAAAGTAATATACAGATTCACAATCCCAATTTCAATCCCCAAGAGATTCTTCACAGACATAGAAAAAAATCCTGAAGTTCATATGGAGAAACAAAAGACCCAGATAGCCAAAGCAACTTTGAGCAAAAACAGCAATACAGGGGGGATACCATACCAGAGTTCAAACTCTATTAGAGGGCTATAGTCATAAAAACAGCCTGGTATTGACACAAAACTGACCCGTAGATTAATGGAATAAAGTTGAGGATCCAAACCTGAAGACATCCAATTTCAGCCACCTCATATTCCACAAAAGGGCCATGAAGACTCAATGGAAGAAAGGTCACATCTTCAGCAAATGATGTTAGCAAAACTGGATCACCACTTGTAGAAAAATAAAACTTAACCCCTACTTCTCACTATGTACAAAAATCAATTCCAAATGCCTCAAGACTTCAATGTGAAACCTGGAAACTGAACATGATAGAAGAAAACATTTGTAGTAACCTACAAGACATCGGTGTAGGAAAAGACTTTCTAAATCAAACATTAGCTGAGCAAAAAATAAGGTCAACAATTGACAAATGGGGCCTTATTAAACTCCAGAGCTTCTGTATAGCTAAAGAAATGATCAAAGAATTGAAGAGAAAACCGATGGAATGGGATGAAACCTCCATCAGTGTTACATCAGATAGAGCATTAAGATCCAGAGTATATAAACTACTTACAAAACAAAGGGGTAAGAAAATAAATGACCCACTCAAGAGATGGAGTGAAGAGCTGAACAGAGACTTCACAAATGAAGAATTAAAGACGGCTGAGAAACATCTTTCCTTCCTCACTGGTGAAGTCTCTGTTCAGCTCTTCACTCTATCTTTTTAGTGAGTCATTTGGTTCCTTCTTTTTTTGAGTAGTTTATATATTCTGGATATTAATGCTCTGTCAGATGTATCATTGGTGAAGATCTCTTCCCAGTCTGTGGGTTTTCTGTTCATTTCCTTGACTGTTTGTTTCACTGTACAGAAGCTTTTGAATTTGATGAGGTCCCACTTGTCAACTGTTGACCTTATTTCCTGCACAGGTGCTGTTTGATTTAGAAAGTCTTTTCCTATTCCTATGTCTTGTAGATTGCTACCAAGTTTTTCTTCTATCACCTTCAAATTTTCGGGTTTCACATTCAGGTCTTAATCTACTTGGAGTTGATTTTTATACAGGGTGAGAGGTAGGAGTTTAATTTTGTTCTTCCACATACGGTAATCCAATTTTGTCAGCACCATTTGCTGAAGATACTATCTTTCCTCCAGTGAGATTTTTTGGCCCCTTTATTGAATATGAGGTGGCTGAAATTGTATGAGGTCAAATTTGGAGGAACTTTGTGTACAAAGCTCCAAGGAAAATAAATTAACAAAATCAAATAACAAAATTAAAAAAAACTGAATCAATGAAATTTTTAAAGGAACACATTGCCTGCACCATGCCAAACATAGGTCCAGGAAAGGACTTTTGAAATCAGACATCAATCTCTCAGGAATTAAGACCAACAATTAACAAATGGAACATCATTGAACTAAAAAGTTCCTATACAGCAAATGAAAACCAATGAAATAAAGCAGAAGCCCACAGATTGGGAGATAATCTTCACTAGTTATTTATTCAACAGATGATTAATATCCAGAATATACAAATAATTCAAAAACCAAAGAATCAAGTAAAACAATTGACCCAGTTAAAATGGGCTATTGATTTGGACAGAGAGTTCTCCATAGAAGAAATAAGTAAATGGCCATGAAACACCTTAAAATATTCAACAACCTTAGTAATCAGAGGACTGCAAATGAAAAAGCACTTTAAAACTTCACCTTACTCGATTCAGCTTGACTAAGATCAAGAGAAGAAATCGCAGCAAACACTGGCATGGGTGCAGAGAGGGAAGACACTGATTTAGTGCTGGTGGAATTGCAAACTGGTGTAACTGTGGAAATCACTATGGAGCTGGATATCAACAAACACTCAGAATTGTTGCTCATTTTATACAAGCAAAAGGCCCATGATAATGATTCAATCTTAGTTACAAAACAGTCATGGTCACTTCTGTATCTCTCATTTTTGAAGTCATCACAAATCTGTAATGCAAAGCCAAGATTTTGGAATGGATATAATAAACTCTGAAGGGGATTTCCCCAGGGACCACCTGAAGCACAGGAGTGTCCAAGTGGAGTCTTTGGAGAGCCTTCAGAACAGAACTGGAAGAGTGAGTTAGATTCCATTAGAAAGCCTAAAACTTAGATAAGTCAACACTCTATAAGCAAGGAGAAAAGGAGAAAAGCAAATTGATCAAACAAAGGATGAAGGCATCTGAAGGAGGCAAGCAAAGCAGGCCTTCAACACAGAGGAGAGGCATTTGGGATTCGCATTGGAATACTGGCAAAGAGAAACACACATGCCAGGGACATGAAGAAGAGACAACATGGGAAAGGTGCAGGATAATTTCACACCAAGCTCCACAAACCCTGTGGAAGATTCCTATAATGGGATCCCCTTGGGGATGGCCGAGGACACAGATATTAGAAGTACAATTGTGAACATACTTAAAGAAGTCCAAGAGTATAAAGAACAAATCAAAGAATTAAGAAATGAGAATGAAAAACTCAAGAAGGACGTAGAGAGAGAGAATGACAAACTCTGGAAGAAAGTGGAGACACTGAAAAGATCCCATGTTGAAAAAGATAAGAAAACCAACCAGCTAAGCAAAGAGCTACAGGAAGGGATTGAGAAGCTCCAAAAGGAAGTGGAAATACTAAAGAAATCAGAAGATGAAATGAAAAAGGAAATCAAACACTCATTCATTCAAGAGGAAATGAATGGAAAAAGCCTCAGAAGCAGAATGGAGGAAGCAGAACGAAGAAAATCAGAATTGGAAGATAACACAGAACAACTAAAAACCTCAAGTAAAGATTATAAAAAAATAAAAAAATACACAAAATTGGAACAACTAGGAACTGTGGGACACTATGAAAAGATCAAACCTCTGCATTATAGGAATAGAGGAAGGAGAAGAATCCCAAGAGAAAGGTATTGATCAGATATTCAATAGAATAATAGATGAAAATTTCCCCAAACTAAAAAAAGACAAACCAGTACAAATACAAGAAGCACATAGAACTCCAAACAGACATGATCAGAAAAGAAACTCTCCACACCATATCATAGTTAAAACGTTAGACGCCCAAAACAAAGACAAAACTCTTAAAGCCACAAGAGAAAAACAACAAGTGACCTATAAGGGGAATCCTATCAGAATTACAACTGACTTCTCGGTGCAAATTATGAAAGCAAGAAGAACATGGAGCAAAACATTCCCAGTGTTAAAGGACTATAGATGCCAACCCAGGTTACTATACCCAGCAAAAATTTTGATTATAGTTGAAGGAGAGAGAAAAATCTTCCCTGACATAAACAAGATGAAAGAATGTATGTCTGGAAAGCCAACCCTTCAAAGAATACTTGAAGCAATTCAAAGGACAGAAGAAAGGAGCAACCATCCCCAGGCACCTAGAAAGAGAAACCAATAAAAACATAACTGCAGAAGTATAAACCTAAACCAAAAACACAAGTGGATAATAAGGTGAAAGGAAGTAACACAAATCTATCAGTTATAACCTTAAATATTAATGGACTAAACTCTCCAATTGAAAGACATAGACTGGGAGATTGGATTAGGAAACTGAACCCATCCATATACTGTCTACAAGAAACACATCTTACCTTCAAGGATAGGCACCACCTTAAAGTGAAAGGATGGAAAAAAATATACCAAGCAAATCATATAAAAAAGAAAGCAGGTGTTGCTATTTTAATATCTGACAAAATAGAATTCAAAGTAAAAGAAATCAGAAGAGACAAAGAAGGCCATTACATTTATATCAAAGGAACAATTCACCATGAATATTTCAAAATTATGAATATATATATGCACCAAACTCCAGTGCAACAAACTTTATAACAACAGTTCTCCAGTACCACAAGGCACAGATTAACCCCAGTACACTCATAGTAGGGGACTTCAATACCCCACTGAGCCCTTTGGACAGGTCAACAGAACAAAGAATAAAGAGAGAGATATCTGATCTTAATGACATGATACACTGTATTAGTCATGGTTCTCTAAAGAAACAGAAGTAACAGGATGAATATATAGCTACGTGACAGAGTTCGCGGAGTCCAACAGTAGACTCTCTGCACTGGAGAGGCTGAGAATCCAGGGAACTGCTCAGTCCACAAGACTGGATGTCTCAGGACTCCCAATCTGGTCCTGAAGGCCCGATGGATTCCAGGAGATCTGCCGGTCTCAGTGCACGCTGGGATCCGTAGGGTTGATCACAGCAGCAAGACAAACTCACCAGTGAGAGAGAGGCAAGCCACAGGAAAAAAGGGACCAACACCCTTTGCCCTGGCCTTTAATACTGCCTGCCTGCAGAAGGTAATGCCCACATTTGGGGTGGGCCATCCGGGTTGAGGTGGTCCAATCTGAAGATGCTTTTTCTCTTATTTGTTCCTTAGTCCAGTCAAGTTTGACAACCAGGATTAACCATCACACACACCAAACGAACCTCACAGACATCTAACGAATATTCCACCCTAATACCAGAGAATACACTTTCTACTCAGCACCCCACTGAACATTCTCCAATCGACTGTGTACTGGGATACAGAAGAAACCTCCACAAATACAAAAAGATCGAAATAATTTCATCCATTCTATCAGACCAGAAGGCAATAAACCTCACTATCAACACCAGGATAAGCCCTACTATCTACAAGAATACATGGGGACTAAACAATACGCTCCTGAATAATGAATGGGTCAAGGAAGAGATAAAGAAAGAAATAAAGGTATTACTAGAACTAAGTGATGATGACAATACAGCACAACAAAACCTATGGGATACTCTAAAAGCATCCCTAAGAGGTAAGTTTATAGCCCTGGGTGCCTACATTAGAAAAACAGAAAGAGCACAAGTGAACAGTCTTACACTGCAGCTAAAAGCACTTGAGAGACAACAACAGATGCATCCTAAATGCAACATACAGGAAGAAATAACAAAAATCAGGGCAGAAATCAATGAAATAGAAACAAACAAAACAATACAAAAAAGCAATGAATCCAAAAGTTGGTTCTTTGAAAGAATAAACAAGATAGACCTCTAATACAGTTAGCCAAAAGAAAGAAGGAACAACTCTGAATCAATACAATCCATGATGAAAGGGGAAACATCACAACAGATAATGAAAAGATCCAGAAAATCATATGGGAACACTTCAAAAAACTTTACTCAGTTTGAAAACCTAGAAGAAATGGGTGAATATCTGAAATCCTGGGAATCACCAAAGCTCAACCAAGAAGAGATTGACAGCTTAAACAGATCCATAATATACGAAGAAATTGGATATGTAATAAGAAACCTCCCAACTAAAAAAAAAGCCCAGGCCCAGATGGTTTCATAGCAGAATTCGGGAGGCAGAGGCAGGCAGATCTTTGTGAGTTCAAGGCCAGCCTGGTCTACAGAGTGAGTTCCAGGACAGTTGGGGCTGCAGGGAGACCCTGTCTTGAAAAGACCAAAAAAAAAAAAAAAAAAGAGAGAAGGATGCAAACAGAGGGAATACTCCCATATTCCTTCTATGAAGCCAACATCACTCTATTACCAAAGCCAGGCAAAGATACATCCAAAAAGGAGAACTACAGACCCATCTCATTAATGAACACAGATGCCAAAATATTAAACAGGATACTGGCAAATTGCATACAGACTCACATCAAGAAGATCATCCATCATGGCCAAGTTGGATTCATACCAGAGACACAGGGATGGTTCAACATATGAAAATCAATAAATATCATCAAGCATATAAATGGACTGAAAGACAAAAACCACAAGATCATCTCAACTGATGCCAAAAAAGCCTTTGACAAAATCCAGCATCCCTTCATGCTTTAAGTCCTAGAGGGAATTGGATTGGAGGGATCATTCCTCAATTTAATCAAAGCCATATACAGGAAACACACAGCTAATATAATCCTAAATGTGGAAACAAGAGAAACATTCCCTTTAAAGGAAGGAACTTGGCAAGGCTGCCCCCTGTCACCACTCCTCTTCAATATAGTGCTTTGAAACACTTGCATGGGCAATAAGAGGAAATTAAAGGAGTACTAATTGGAAAAGAGGAAGTCAAGCTATCCCTTTTTGCTGATGATATGATTGTCTACTCAAGGGATGCTAAAAACTCCACCAGAAAACTCCTAGAAATGATTAAGAGCTTCAGTAAAGTGGCAGGATACAATGTTAACCTAGAAAAATCAGTAGCCATTCTTTACACCAACAATGTGCAAATGAAGAAGGAATTCAAGGAGACCTTCCCACTCACAATAGCCTCAAAAACAATAAAATAGCTAGGAACAAACCTAACCAAAGACACCAAAGATCTCTACAATAAAAATTTTAAACCCTTGAAGAAGGAAATTGAGGAAGACATCAGAAGATAGAAAAACCTCCCATGCTCATGGATAGGGAAAATTCCTATAGTAAAAATATCCATTCTACCCAAACTCTTATATAGATTCAATGCACTCCCAATTAAAATCCCCAAGAGTTTCTTCACATGCTTGGAAATAAAAGCCCTTACTTTCATTGGGAAAAACAAAAGACCCCGAATAGCCAAAACAACCCTGAGTGAAAAGAGCAATACAGGCGGGGATCTCTATACCAGACTTCAAACGATACTACAGGGTATATTCATAAATACAGCTTGGTACTGGCACAAAAACAGACCTGTTGACCAATGGAACAAAACTGAAGATCCAAACTTGAACACATATAATTTCAGCCACCTCATATTTGACAAAGGGGCCAAGAAGACATAATGGAGGAAAGACAGCATCTTCAGCAAGTGGTTTTGGCAAAACTGGATCATCACCTGTAGAAGAATGAAATTAAACCCCTACCTCTCGCCCTGTACAAAAGTCAACTCCAGATGGATCAAAGACCTCAACGTGAAACCCCAAACTCTGAAGGCGATAGAAGAAAAATTTGGCAGCAGACTACAAGATATAGGCGTAGGAAAAGACTTCCTAAATTAGACAGCAGCTGCGTAAGAATTAAGGTTGACAATTGACAAATGGGACCTCATTAAACTCAAAATCTTCTGTACATCAAAAGAAACAATCAAGGAAGTGAGCAGAAATCCCACAGAGTGGGAGGAAACCTTCACCACAGATGCATGTGACAAAGCATTGATTTCCAGAATATATAAACTACTCAAAAAACGAAGAAAGAAAACAAATGACCCACTCAATAGATGAAGCAAAGAGCTGAACAGAGACTTCACAAGCGAGGAATTAGAGATGGCTGAGAAACATCTTAAGAAGTGTTCAATGTCGCTTATAATTAAGGAAACACATATTAAAACCACTTTAAAATATCATCTTACGGGGCTGGAGAGATGGCCTAGAGGTTAAGAGTGCCGACTGCTCTTACAGAGGACCCAGGTTCGATCCCCAGCACCCACATGGTGGCTGAGAACCGTCTGAAACTCCAATTCCAGGAGAACTCCAGTTCCAGGGGAATCCGACACTGTCTTCTGACCTCTGCGGCATTGCACGACACGGGTGCACACACCTGCATGCAGACAGTACATTCATCCACATACCAAAGTAAATAAAAATTTAAAAAAATTTAAAAAAAGATTAAAAAAAATCATCTTACTCCAATAAAACTGGCTAGGGACAAGAAAACAAATGACACCAAGTGCTGGAGAGGTTGTGGGGAAAGGGGAACACTCATCCACTGCTGGTGGGAATGTAAACTGGTACAGCCACTATGGAAAGCAGTGTGGAGAACCCTTGGAAGACTTGGAATGAACTTGCCACCTGACCCAGCCATACCACTCCTGGGAATGTACCCACAACACTCATCTTACTGCAGAGATACATGCACAGCAAATAGCTGGAACCAACCCAAGTGCCCCTCAACTGACGAGTGGATAGAGAAAATGTGGTACATCTACACAATGGAGTTCTATGCAGCAGAAAAGAAAGAGGACATCATGAGCTTTGCAGGTAAATGGCTGGAGCTAGAAGATATCATGCTGAGTGAAGTAACACAGGCCCAGAAAAACAAAGGACAAATGATGAATGGTATCCCTCATCTGTGGATGCTAGCATCAATTACCTAATTGTATGGCAAACTGAGCAAGCAACGTCAATGTGATCTGAAAGCAACTGTGCTTATTAATAATTATAGAATATATGTATAACAAAATAAGAATACAAGTGGCTCTACATAAGTCAATTCTTCATTAATTTATTTTAAATTCTCAGTGCTATGGCAATATCCTGTTCAAATAATTAAAAACATAATATCTGGGAAGATTTTAGATGATCCATTAACCACAATAAATTCATGTTTATTGGAGTTTCAAAAGCCCTATAGAATATAAGCTAAAGTGTAAATTCTAGTCACATTCAGGTAACTACTGCAACAGATCCCAGGGTAATTTCAGAGAGCCTAATAGTATGTTGACAAAAGGAAATGTGCATTTGGATATAGGTCTGGGATTTCAGTTAAAACTTCAAAATATTTGAAACTTCTACACCACGTCATATTACACTGCCCCTGAATATCAACATGCACACAATAATAAAAATAATACCCAATAGACCCCTCTGTTGTTACTCTTTCCTATCAAAATAAATGCATTGACTTCATAAATTCAATCTGCCACATGTTTTTAAAATATTTGGTGACATAAATTGTTCTTGGACCCTGAGAAGAGGTTTTATTTATATTATCAACTTCAGTGAGGTTTATTTGTGTTCCTGATTCCAAAACTTGCAATGGGTTTTTGTACTTAATAAAATGCCAGTAGGAACTCAGAAACTTACTTTTATCTATTTCAGAAGACATACACCCAGTGGCTGGCTTCTTGTCATACATTAAAATTATTTTAATGCATGGGCTGTTTCTGGAATCAGGATGCCAGTTTGGAAGTATACTGTGGCTGGTGAGATTTAACTGCCAATTATTCAGGCTAGAATCATTTGGAAGGAGAGTGTTAATGATGATTTACCTAGCTCAGAGTGCCATGTAGGCATGTGTGCCTTGATAGTTGATTGCTGTTTGAACACCCAGGCCATTGTGGGCTGCTGTGTTTCCCAGGCAAAGGCTCCTGAATATCATGAGAAGGGGAAAGGAGTTGAATTTCCTCTTTGCTCTTGATTGTGGATGTGATAGAGCTAGCTGTTTGAGGTCCTGCCTCAATTTACCCACAATGACTGATGTTTATTTTAAGCCAAATAAAGTTTTCCTTCCTTATGCTATGCTACTTTTTGTCTGGACATTTGTCACGGTGACAGAAATGAAACTAGATGAAGTGCCTTTAGAAAGGATTCCATTTTGTCAACAATAGTTTCTTCCAGGCATTTTTTCCTATATAAAATTTGGTGGAAGGAAGGTAAGTTATTGGGAAAATAACATTATTTAAAACTAACCCCCCCCCCCCAGGCCTCAGAGTTGCCCCTTAGGAAGGCATTAGGAAGAAATAAATTAATGCTTCCCAGTTTGTGACTTCAAATTCTGTTTTAATATTGCTTCTGTGCTGCTGGCTGTCTGTGGCAGATTTAATATTCTACAACACTCCATTTCATGTGCTTTCCAAGGGACTTTCTGTGTCTTATTTTCGTTTACTACAAGAAGCTACTATTTGGCTGCATGTAACAACTTGAATATTATTCCATTGTCTAGTTTAAACTGTGAAATAATCTTGATCAATAAAGTTCACAGTGAAATTAAACCCAAAGAAAGCAATGTAATTGATAGGACATCTTTGTGTGTTTTCAACTTGAAGTTCAGGTACTCTAAACTAGAGCAGGCCCCAGACTCTTCTCACTATTTAAATATCCTCTGTGTACTTCTGCTCAGTTACTAATACATACATAGGAAACATTATTAATCTTTGA
Organism: Rhizomys pruinosus; assembly: GCA_009823505.1. Taxonomy (NCBI): domain Eukaryota; kingdom Metazoa; phylum Chordata; class Mammalia; order Rodentia; family Spalacidae; genus Rhizomys; species Rhizomys pruinosus. The sequence continues at coordinate 998,344 of VZQC01000292.1, forward strand.
AGAAATCCACTGAGTTTGAAGTTATTTTATATAACCATGTAAATTTCTGCATGAGTATGTCCAGCTTCAAGTGGAAATGCATAAAATCACAAGTCTGTGCTAAAAGACTGATTTACCTCTATATGAAAAACAAGTATAAAAATAGAAAAGAGAGGGAAATTCTATAAACTCCCAAAACAATTGGTTAGCTTCATTTCTTAAAGCTCTGATAAATAAGATGTAGGGTAGTTTTATGATAATACTATATTTGTCCAAAACACTTGTAGGACAAGAAGGCCAGTTCTTTTAATTTAAAGCTTTAAGAACAGTTATTTTACCTTTTGTTGAGAAATTCATAATAGTATTGTGAAATTATTATTATAAGTTTTGAGTTCAGTAAGATGAACTAACATGATCTATGATTTTTGAAATAGAAGAATTTATGAAGGAATTGATACTGGATTTTTTCCTAGTCTCATGGAAATAGATGCAACATAAGCACTGTGAATATCCATAGTCCCTGAATCCAGGTCATAGTCTAAAGGTGTATCAGAAAGTTTGACATAAGCAGCCCCCTCTCATCTACATGAAAAACTTAGATCAAAGCCCACTATAGTGCTTATGAATGTGTTCAGAATACACCAAGGGTTAGAATTGCATTGAGTCAGAGATCCTATAAAACAAAGCATCATTTATATTTAGAAGACTGTGTTATAGAAATTAATGTTTCCCTTTCTTGATATATTAGTTGCTTTCCTTAAAATGCACGGCAAGGCACATGCCCAAAGAAACTCAAATCAGAAGGATTAATTCTAGCAGGTGTTAAGGTGGGGAAGGCATGGCAATGAGTGGCTGTGGTACCGGGAAAATGTGGCAGCTGCTTGATTAAAACTGCATGTATTAGGAGGCAGAGACTACATGAAACAGGCAAACCTAAATCTATAAAGAATCCCCCTGTTATCCAATTCCTCAAGCAAGGCTCAACCTATTAAGTGTTCTATTATCTCCCATAATAGTGCTATCAATTCAGGGCCAATTGTTCAGTTACATGAGCATATGGGAACATTTAATATTTAAACCATAAATTTAGTGTTTCCAAATCAATTGAGTATTCTCTCTCTGTGTCTCTGTCTGTCTGTCTTTCTGTCTGTCTCTGTCTCTATCTCTGTCTCTGTTTCTCTCTCCTGTTTGTGTTTTTTTTTTTTGTGTGTGTGTGTGTGTGTGTGTGTGTGTGTGTGTGTGCATTTTTGTATCATGTGCATATGTGTGTCTCTCCTTCAAGCCCAGAAATTGCTGATATGGCTAGTTTTGGTATCAGCTTGCTCTTAGGACCCACTATGTCCCCTTTCAGAGACAGCTAAACTATTATACCTACTCAGCCAGTATTTATTTGGATTATAGGGATCCCAAATCTGATCCTTATGCTTCTGTGGCAAGAGTTTAGCCAATGAGACATCACCCCAGCCCCGATAAATGAATATTTTGTTTCATTTAATGAGTTATGTATTAGAAATTTGCTTTCTTTATTTCGAATCAGTCTCCTCCAGGTTTGAGCTCCTTGATAGATTGTCAAATCCCAACTTCTCAGCCCTAAACACATGATACAAAAGCACCAGGAAATGGACACATGCATCCATGTGTGTGTGTGTGTGTGTGTGTGTGTGTGTGTGTGTGTGTGTGTGTTTGTGTGTGCTTGTGTGTGTTTGTGTGTGCACAGTGTATATTGCAATAATAATTAAAGAGTAGGTCATGAAACTATGAAATTAAGAGGGGATGTGGCACATGAAAAGAGTTGGGAGATGACCAGTGGAAATGTAAATACCATATTCATAGGAAATTCCTAAAAGAGATATTTTTAAAATGTATTTTCTGTGTATATTCTGTATCCAAAACTTTAATCTTTTTTGAAAATCAAGTATATGAAACCCAAAGAGCACAAAGTGTATAGCTCACTGTAATATGTAATCACTTCCTGTATCTTCCCCCAAGTCTTAGAAGATTCCATTGTGCCTATTCTAGTCAGAGGTCCTGGGGATAAATATTTTTACTTCAATTACTAGAGATTAGCATCATTTATCTTATTTACTTATTTATTTTGGTCTTTTTGAGACAGGATCTCCCTGTAGCCCAAGCTGTCCTGGAACTCACTATGTAGACCACCTAGCCTCAATCTCACAGAGATCTGCCTGCCTCTGCCTCCAGAGTGCTGGCTTTAAAGGCTTATGTGACTATGCCTGAGTTTAGAATTATTTGTAAGCAGTATCCATTAAATTTGTATTCAGTACTAATGCTGTGTTATTGATGATAAAACATGTTCAATTGTGTTAATGCACAATAAACTCTACAAACCATTCAGCAGTCAGAAGACAATTGGGTTACTTTCATTCTGGAGAATCTGGAAAAAATGACAAACACCCTGAGTTACATGAATGTGTGACAATTTTGGAGATATTGCTGAAAATTTACCCACAATGTTAGTAACATTTGACATATTAATATTATTAATAATATTATTGGTATTTTTGAGACAGGCTCTCCCTTTAGTCCTGCCTGACCTGGAGCTCACTTTGTAGGCCAGACTGGCGTTGAACTCACAGATATCCACCTGTCTCTGCCTCCCCTGTGCTGGGATTCAAGGCATGCACCACCAAGCCCAGGACTAAAGATAGTTTTTAGCTGCCATGTGGGTGCTGGGAATCAAAACTGAGTCCTCTGCAAGAGCAGTCAGTGTTCTTAATGTTGAGCCACCTCTCCAGCCCCATATTTTTTTAAAATGAGCACTGGAAGTATTGATTTCTGTTCATATATTAATATCAAATGGTAATAATTGCCTGGACATAGTAAAATCCTAGCACTGCATCTTGTTCTTCCAAGGTGAAGTGATTTACAGTCACCAAGTAAGAAACAGGTCAAGTGTTATCAGAAAGAAATACTGTAACCCATAGTTTGTTTCCCAAGACTACTTGATTTTCAGACCATGTTAAGGACAGGGGCCAAGGACCTGATTGCAAGGGTCAGGAGGCAAGCCACATTTGACATTAGTAGAGAATTATATAGTGATAGGTCACTAGACATTCATACTCCTGTATTTATCTTGAGAAAATGATCAAATTTAGAGGAAAATGTGACATTGATGTCAAGGGTCAACCACATCTTTGCACCAAATACATGGAGGAAGTAAAGATCAGCATTGTCTGCTGACAGAAATCTGAGAAAAGGTCACATGAAAATTTCCCTTGAATACTCTTCCCAAACGATTATTGACTGAAGTAAATAAATTTGAACAGAGTCTATTACATTTATCCTTTAGCTTTTAAAGCAGTTGTAATACATTATATAGTCATGGAACATTTAGTTCTCCATATTTTTTTTTCTTTTTGAGACAGGGTTTTCCTGTATCCCCAGTTGTCCTGGATCAGGTTGGCCTGGAACTCACAGAGGTCTGAGTGTCTTTGCCTCCCAAGTGTTGGGATTAAAGGCATGCACCATCACTATGCATTTTTTAAATTGAGATTATGATGCTATGATTCATGTATGAAATTCTCAAAAAATTAAAGGAAGAAATGTAAGTAAACTAGAATTTGTAAAGTCTTCTGACAAAATTATCTATTTCTTCATGATATTCTCTTTTATTACTGTCATTTCCCATAAACTAGATGTGCTTTCTGTAACTTTAGATATCCCCAGTTTAAATATTCTTTGAACCCTGCTTCTTTTTTTTAAATTTTATTTATTTTTGTATGTGTACAAATGTACTGTCTGCATGTAGGTTTGTGCACTGGTGTTGTGCAATGCCGCAGAGGTCAGAAGAGGGTCTCAGATTCCCCTGGAACTGGAGTTCTCCTGGAATTGTAGTTACAGACGGTTCTTAGCCGTCATGTGGTGCTGGGGATCAAACCCGGGTCCTCTGCAAGAGCAGTCGGTGCTCTTAACCGCTAGGCTATCTCTCCAGCCCTGAACCCTGCTTCTTAAGTGGACTTACTCTTCTACATAAGGAAACACACTTTCTCAGTTTGGCACACACATTTTGCAATTTCAATAATCTATTTTTTCCCATTATAAGAAACTAGTTAGATGATTCCAGGAATGCATATGCCTTTGCCATACATGCATTGAAATTTGAGAAAATAAGAGCCCATAATTATCTTCCATGAATCACTTCATTTCTCTAAAAACCATCACTAGCCAGCTGCATGTTACTGAATATTCCATATGATGTATTTAAAAAGAGAAGGGGTTTATTTTGCTTCATGGACTCAGAGATATCATTTGGACCCAAAGACTTTGTGTTCATAGAAAGGTAGGACATCATAGCAAGAATATGTGATTGAGAAAGCTGGTTCATCCCATAGGCACATGATATATATAAGAAACTTTATCTATAAAGATAAATATTCTGAGAGAGTCTCCTAAATACCATGTCTCCAAAGAACTAAGGCCTCTGACCAGGCCTTACCTTTTTGTTCTCACCACTTTCCCATAATATTAAGATAAAGTCCAAGTCTTTAGAACATGAGGTTTTAGAGGAAATTCAAGATCCAAACTATTGCAAATTCACAATGATAAATGAACACAGGGTTAGTAGAGGTGACACATCTAGAATGGTTTATACCTCAGAAGCTGCTATTGATAGGCCCTCATATCCCACTGCTCCTAAATTGTCTTCTATACTGTGACAGATTTTGATCTCATGTGGTAAGCCGAATAATGCTACTCCAAAGATTCTCTGTCCTCTTTTCTAGAATGCATTGTTATATGGTAAAAGGGAATTAAGTTCATCAATAAACTTGCTATTACTAATTAGGTGATCTTAATTTAAGGCACTATACTGAATTCTCTGCTTGACTTCCTATCATTTCATATATCTGGAAAAATGGAAGTGTGAGAAGGGAGATGGTATGGCAGAAATGAATTTTATATTGCTGAATGTAAAGAGGAAAGATCTGAGCCATAATCCAAGAAACACAAGAGAATTCTAGTAACTGAAAAACACAAGGAAATGGATTCATGACAGAAGACACACAAAGAAGTGTAGCTCTTCTGAAAATGGTTTCTATCCTTTCGGATTGCTTTTAGACATTAGCAGGTAGAATTAAAGCTGTATTTGATGTGAGGATAGTTTGGGCCCTTTGCTGAAATAACAGCTTGCTGGCTCACCATCCTTGGGATTATAAGATCTGGATCTGTTTTTCCTGGCTAAAAGAAACGTGTTATTTCCAGCCCTGTGTAAATCTTAGATATACTTCACTGATTTTCTTCTGGTGGTTCTATTCCTTTGGAAATGTTTTTCCCTCACATGTCCTATATAGAAAATCACTCAGCCAAAGGCATGGGAAGGAAGGCCCTTTGTAGGTTTTGGAGGTTTCTTTGAGCTCTGACATTTTTTTCTCTGTTTCTGGGCCTTCTGGAGAATTGTATGTTGATCTCTACAGTCTTCTAGGGTTGTTCTTCAATTTATAGTGACTAGCTAGACTCTGGAATCCTCACACTGTCATTATGCTGTGAAGCATTTTCTAAGACATAAGGTGAAGAAATACAAGCCTACTTTGTTAATCTTGACTTACAGGTAATAAGGATTCTGTCTGCTTATGTTTAATGTGCAAAACTGTGACTCATTATATGCATGTACATTTACTATAACTGGAAGTAAGGACACATTAAATAATCAGAATGCTTTATTGATAGGCTAAACATTGTCAGTGGTTGTTTGATCATACTTACTATAGGAAACAGATATGTTTTATATTTTTAATAATGGAGTTTCAGTCATATAAAGAAAATAAAAATAAGCAAAACTTTAAGGAATTTTTTGCTCCAAATATATCTAATTAGTTGGTAGAATAGTTTCTTAAATATAGAATTATAATTTATATTCTTATCATAATTTCTACATAGATCACTAAGCCTTAATTAAGGAAAGGCCATAATAGAACTAGATTATTGTTATCACATAGATTTCCTTATTCGGTTTACTAATGAAGATACTATCTAGGAGGTAGATCCTGACTAATTAATCCATACTGCAACTGAGTTACACTTATGTACTCAAGTATTCACAGGGATCTCTATCAATATTTATAGTTCTTGTTTTTATAAGCATATGGTAGTATAGCAGGTTCAGGGTAAGATACAGTATGAAAAAAGAGAATTTAAATATATCTCATATCCTCACATACCAAATAAAATCAGTTTCATCAATGACACTAAAAATGGGAATGAAAGTTTTCGGGGAGAGAATAAGTCAGAAATAAGAAAGAAAATGGGGAAATGGAAGATGTGCCTAGTGATAGTAGTTAGAATCACAGTGTGAGAAAGATGCCATCATGAACTTTGCAGGTAAATGGATGGAACTAGAAGACATTATGCTCACTGAAGTAACATAGTCCCCAAAAAAACAAATAACAAATGGTATCCCTCATCTGTGGATGCTAGCACCAAATACCTAGTAGTAAGGCAAACTGAGATACACACACACATGTATATATATATATATATATTTTTTTTTTCTTTTACATGAAAGCAACTGTACCATTATAATGTGAATACTTTAATGGGATCTAGAATTAACCTACCACTTATTTTCAGACTTTGTAATTGTGGTATATGGGGGGAGGGTACATATGCATATTTTAGAGTAATACAAATTTAAATGAGAAAAATGTGAATTCCAAAATGGCTTCCCTCATTTGTGGATGCCAACACCAAATCCTCAGTCAAAAGGCAAGCTGAACACATTAATGTTATATTTCTTTTTATCTGAAAGCAACCGTGCTGTTATAATGTGAATCTCTTTTTTTTTTTTTTCGGTCTTTTTGAGACATGGTCTCCTTGTAACCCCAACTGTCCTGGAACTCACTCTGTAGACCAGGCTGGACTTGAACTCACAAAGATCAACCCGCCTCTGCCTCCAGAGTGCTTGGATTAAAGGCATGTGCCACCACTCTTAATGGGCTCTCGAATTGACCTACCACTTATTTCTGTAATTACTGTATATTGGTGGAAGTTATGTATTCATATCTTAGAATAATACAAAATAAAAGGGGAAAATGTGAATGCTTAAACATATTTTGGAATTAACATACAATTTATTCTCAGAGGCCATAATTTTGATACACATGTGATAGTTATATAGACATATGTTGGAGCAATACAGAAGGGAGGGAACAACAACAACATAAAGACTAGGTCAAAGAACTGACTGATACAGCTAAATTCTGCCCAAAACAACAAGCTTCTTCAATGAAAAACTTTGTAAAGACTGAGAGAAAGATGCAAGACATGTATGACAGAAGCCATGAACTGGGGTGTGGTGGAGGGCAGGGAGAGGGAAATGTGTCTAAATTGGACTGAAAGACAATGTATGAAATACACAAATCACCAATAAAAGTATCTAAAAAAAAATCACACTGACATATTGTGTATCTTTCTACAAGTTATAACTTGTAGACACCCAAAGATGTTTAGATGCTTTCTACACAGTCATCACTATAGTCCTTAACTATACTTCAGTTGAATTTTAGAGAAGTCTCAAAAAGAAAGATTGTGTTTATGAAAAGTTGATCACTAGTTATCTGGGTCATAAATGCTAGTATATGACACATTTCAATTAGTTTTTGCAGCATACATATAGATACAAAATGCTGAGCTGGAGAAAAAGCTCAGTGGTTCAAAGCACTGGTTGCTCTTGAGGAAGACCTGGGTTTGAATCCCAGCACCCACATGATAGCTATCAACTGTCAATAATTCCGCTTCCAAGTGATCTGCTGCCTTCTTCTGTCCTCCAGAGAGACTGGACCACACAAGTGCACTTGCATTCTTCAGAAAGTACATGTCTATACATAAAATAAAAAGAATAATAAATGAAATATTAAAAAAGAAATACAAAATGCTGATATATTATAGCTGAATAAACATAGATACTTAATGTCCTGAGACTTAAAAGACAGGCAGTTTTTCTTCCACAGTCCCACACTACAAACATAACACACAGACACACAGACACACACATGCACTGCATTCCCTTTTACTATAATCAATTATTTAAAATGTTGTCCATAAATGAAAAATGATGTGTAGTTTATATCAGTAATAAGTGGCATTCTGTAAATATGTTACCATTTTAAGAATACTGATGAAGAATTGGGTTTGGTGATGCATGCCTTTAATCCCAGCATTCCAGAGGCAGAGGCCGGTGGATCTCTGTGAGTTCAAGGCCAGCCTGGTCTGCAGAGTGAGCTCCAGGACAGCTGGGGCTATGGGGAGACCCTGTCTCAAAAAGACAAAAAGAAAAAGAATACTGATGAAAATGATTCTCACCATATAATGGTTTGAACAGGAACTGTACCTTACATGCTCATATATTTGAGCAATTGGTTTCCAATTTGTGACACTGTTTGGGGAGGTTATAGAACTTTTAGCACATAGAGTGTTGCTGGAGGAAGTACATCACTGGGGATGGGCTTTGAAAGGTTTGCAACCTTATCCTATTTCTGGTTCTTACTGCCTAATGTGCTATTGAGATATGACCTCTGAGCAGCTGTCTGCTGCCAGCTATCCACAGAAATTATGGGTTCTTATCCCTCTGCAAACATAAGCCAAAATAATTGCCTTCCTCTATAAGCTGCTTTGGTCATGGAGTTTTATTAAAGCAACAGAAATGTTATTGATACATACCACTGTGAATGAGGCCCATTGTTATGCTACATTGTAGAAAGCTGAGCTTGAATCTTTTCATCATACCAACAGTATAAAATGTATCTAGCACACTGAATATAAAACCATACATCACACACACACACACAAATACTTCAAAGAAAAAAAATAAAATATGTACCCTGTCTTGAAAAGACCAAAAAAAAAAAAAGTTTCCTAAGCATTGCTTGTATACAAAACGAAAGAAAAAAATCTGAGGAAATATAACATTTTTGAATTAAAAATGAAGGTACAAGCTCTAAATTCATAGGAAGAAAACAGATTTATGATTCATATCCTGAGGAACTTTTGTAGATGGTATTAAATTATGTATAAATAAAGTATTAATATATTACGAATTTAAAATTTTAATGTTCTAACCACATACCAAATAAGGAAAAGAAAATCTCATTCTAAAATGCCAGGCTGAAAAGTTTTAATGGTACATGAAATTTTCAGAAAGTCACCATTAAGTAACTACTTACCAAAAAAAATTCAAAATGATGAAATATAATGGTAATTACAACGTACAGGATAAGATGATATCTGTTTCATCTATATTCTAACATAAATAAATATTCTATAGAGTTAGACATTAGGCATTTTTCTTTGGATATTAAAATCTAACTTTGTATTGTTTTCATAACATCAGAATTTTTTAGCAAGCTGTGAAAGAAATAAAAAAAATGCAATTTGATATTCATACTTATTCAATAAGTTTGTCTTTTTACATTTATGTCTGTGTGGGCAGGGAAGAATGCTGTGGAGGCCATGGTATGCCTAGGGAGGTAAGAGGACAACTTATGCAAAGTCACTCTCTCCTTCCACTTTATGAGTGGTGAGGATTGTACTCATTAGGCTTATGGCAAGGATCTCCTCCAGCTGAGCCATCTTACTATCCTATTCTTTTAAGATTAATCACGTGTTGTTTTCCAATACGATCAAAGTATGATGTATAATATATAATATAGTATAATATATATATATAAGATATATTATGAATGACAAAAGTGAATGGAGAGATGGCTCAGTAGTTAAGAGCACTGGTTATTAATGCAAAACTATTAAGAGTATTATTTAAACATTTTCCCTCAGAAAATCCATAGCATTCTATTTGGAGATACCACATTTAAAAGTCATTTATATTACCTGTAAATTAACAAAAAATGATGAAGCACAGAAAAATGATGGCAATGTGGTGCTTGAAACCTGGGTGACATTTAACTGAACCTTTCATCCACACACTATTTTAGTCAAATCCTGAGTGATTGTCTTAATTCTTTTAACTATCTCATGCTTGTCTTTCTTTTGACAAATAATAATTAGTTTTTTTTTTTCACATTCACATAAATGATGTTCAGGGAGCACCGTAGAGTGTGTAGAAAAGCAACATTTACAACTCCAAAGAATAATTGACATATTAGTATTGTAATAGTTTAATGTGGCAATTTGACACCAAGCATGTTTTCCTTGTGAAAACTAACACTATTTCCAAGTATCCTATTAAAATATAGCTGAGACATTTAGAAGCCACAAAACCAACTGAGTCAAATGCAGGCAAGGAAGGACTTTAGAGATGGCAGGTGGTAACTCACTGTGGTTGTTTTTTATTTATTTATTTATTTCTTCCTGTAAAGATACTTGCATATGCCATGTACAAAAGAAATGTCTGTGTATTTAAGATTTTCTTAGGTGATGAATTTTCAACTATGGAATGGAGAACTTACAGATCTTTGGATAGCTTTACAAGACAATGGAAACAAAGTAAAAGTCAAATGAAGCAGAAAATTTAGAGAAAATATGGAATGTCATGTGAAATGGACATACTGTCAGACTCAATGGGAAGCATCCAACTCCACCATAATTATTGTGTATTACACTTGGTAGATAATAAAAGTGTTATTGATTCTAAACCCTTCCATAATCTGTTTTGAAATACAGTTTATAGATCTTTACTTTCAGTTCACAAATAAAATTAGGAGAAATGTATAGTACTAAATTGAATACAAGACCCATCTCATTAAGGAAACACAGATTGTAGTTCATGATCCATCTCAAGGAAAGGAGTTACCTTTCTTGTAATTGTGACCTAATGCCTACCAAACCCAACCAATTGGAGGAAATATTTATTTTGGTCTACGGTTCAAAAGGTGGGGAAATGTGGTGGAGTGTAGAAGTAGGAGTGTGTGCCTGGGACTCTGCACATTTTGGTGGGCCAGAAAGTAGCAAGCTATGCCCTTATGTTGTCCAGACATACCCCATATCTGAGTTTTCATAAACTTCTGAAGTAGCACCACCACATGAAGAACAAATGTACAAACATGTCAGTGTTTCTGGGGAGAAGCTTTTCACACACAAACCATGAAGGGAAACAACCATGAGGACAACACAATGTTTTTCCCTATAGGAGGATTACTTGGCAGAGCTTTAACAAACATGAAATCTCAAATAACAAAAGTCCTAAATTAATCCAATGTGTAGTGTCCAGCAAAATATATAATAAACTTCCCAGTGTGGAGCATTAAGATAATATAAAATGTCCAATCTTCAAGTAAAGATCCATGGAGATGCTTAGTCCTTTGTAACTAAAACACAAGTGAAAATCACCCAGTGGAAAATGACTGGAAAATGACACTGTAAAATAACTATGATTTCTATGTTCAATAAAGTAAAGAACAAAATAAAAAAAATTATCAGAAAATAAAATATCTTATGAAAATTACAGATTTTGTGACAGAAAAAAATGAAACTAACAATGTTAAAAGAGTGCATAAAGGCAGGACATAAGATAATGAAACAAATAGAAAGTGAAATTAATACCAAGCACTCAAACTAAAACACTGGCAAAAATCTAACAGATATAGTATGAAAGAAATGTCTAAACTGTGAAGGTGATGCCATTGGGAGAAGACAGAAAGCAGAATGGCTCCATAGCTATAATGAAACAGGTAATAATAGGTTTATATAATAATTTATTAAAGATTAAACTACAGACATTTGAGCACTCTACTGAAAGTATAAAAACAATTATCCACACTGAAATTGAAATAAAATTTTAATGCAATTTGAAATATAATCACACTATATTGTTTAGAAATTAATGGGCTGCAGAGCTTAGTGCTGGTGCATGCCTACAAGCTCAGTGTTTGGAAAGCAGAGACAGAATGGCAAGGAATATAGGTTAGTCTGAATAAAACGACACTGTCTCTAAATTATAATCATCATTATTACTATTATCAGAATTTAATGGATTTGGAATATCAAAGCCAGACTCATGAAAAAAAGCATCGGAATATTTTCACCACAAGATCGTGACAGTATGGTGTTGATGTAAAGGAATTTAACTACCTGAAGGGAAGGAAGCACAAGTACAGAAGCAGATTTATTTATGAGGGCTTCTTGAATATAATATTCTTTTCAGTAAAAGAATAAGAAAACAGCTGTTTAAAAATGATGAAATAATACTAAGCCAAAAGCTAGAGTTGTTGAACAAAACCCGTAACACTGTAGAGGGAATTCCTAGTTCTTTCTCTCCTTTCTTTTCAGAGGCTTGGCTTTGGTATCTGAAGATTTGTTTGTAAATATTGTAATGGGAAAGATTAGGCAGAATACCTGGGGTGTATAGGAAGCAGGTATTGTATCTAGGTTGCAGCCTGGTCCAGCGACTACAATCCTCAAAATGTGGACCATGAAGAGAAGTAGTTACATTTTATCCTTTGAGTAATAAACTATAACAGGCACATTACATATTGGTATAGCAAAAATTTATTTAAAAAAGTGAGTTGTTTGTCTACTTCTTAAGGAAAAGTCCTTTATGAGACAAATGGAGTTGAGGAAGTTTCATCAGGTCACAAAACAAGTAGTTCTAGATAATTGTCAGTGTTCTAATTTGTCAGCTGAACTTTGCTAACAGAGACAAATAAAGATGACCTTATTTTCATATATATTATATATATACATATTCTATCTGGCTATATATATAAATTATCAGGCTATTATCAGTGCATTGATATATATAAGTATATATAATTAGGCTATATATCTATATAGCTAGCTAGCTAGATAGATATAGCCTGATTTTATATATATATATATATATATATATATATATATATATATTTATAAATGCACACACACATTCATCAGAAATTTCTTACATCTGCATACTTTGTTTTCATACCTCTGCTCTTTCCTTTCAACTCCTAACTACATCTCTCCCTGCCAACTTCATGGGCCTCCTTTTTTATAACCCACTGAGTCTAATTAATGCTACCCATATGCACAGGACATGGGGTTATCCATTGGGAAGCATGGGAACCCTACTAAGGGTCGTACATCTGAAGGAAACTCACTCTCCCTACCCTAGAATCTAACAATTGGCAATAGCTCCTCAGAGGAGTTTGAGGTCTTGTGAGCTGCCCTCTACCCAGGCTAGAATGTTGACCAGCTTGATCTAATACAGGTGTTAAACAGTATGACACAGCTCCTGTGAGTTCATAAGCACAGTGGCCCTGCTGTGTCTGGAATATATTTTCCCCCAGTCCTCCCAGCCCTCTTCTGGTTCTTAGAATCTATCTGCCTCTGTTTCCATGAAGTTCCCTGAGATTCATGGGGAGAAGGTATTATATAGATGTCACATTTAGGGCTACGGATGAATTAATCAATGAATATAAATACTCAGAAAGAAGCAAAAGTATTTACAGGGCAGTCTGATAGGTATACTTAAACTGGCTAACTGAAACTCAAGAACTCCCTGGAGATTTGATAACAGTTTAAATATGTTTTCATTGCTTTGTTTGGGGGAGCTAGGAGTTGATTCCAGGGTCTCATGTGTGTTTGGCAAATGTTTTACCACTGAACTTGTGAAAATGTACTCTGGGCATGGATTATAGCAAAACTTCATAGTTTTGGATGAAGTGTGGATTTAGGCAAAACTGCATTAACTTCATCATCATAAGTGCCACTATCATTATCAAAACATTGTCACGGATACTGTCACTTTCCTCAAAGTGTTCATCACATCTTACTACATGACAAGTATGTATTAGTTTGTCCAACAGCATAATCATCTTTTGCAAAACATAAAATTATTATTATTTGAAAAATCAAAATATTGTGGTACAGAAAATGTTAGTAGCTTTCCTAGGACACAGAATATGTAATAGAAATTTGATTCTATTTTAAACAGATGTCACCTGACTATAATCAGATGTTTTAGAAGGTACTGTCCCCATAAGATGCACATTCTTTCAATTTATGTGTATTGTATTTATAATTTATAAATATGTATCATTTATGGAAAATAATCTGTATATTTAATATTCAGCAAGGTGGCTGATGATTACTTATGTCAACATTAGCTACTGTTCCCCATCTAAGTTCCAAAAATATCATGCATTATTTATACTAGATGTAAAATCAAGTAGGTTTTCTTTAAAAAAGTCATGCCTATGCCATGGCAGGTGCACTTTCTATAATCATGTTGCATGAACTAAACATCTGATTGACTCGTTTATTTCTACAGACTCAGGTGTTGCAAAGAAGTGCCAATTTACACAAAGATTTCAACTGAGAAGGTAATCTTCTCCAATTGGACCCAGTTTATAATTCCCAACTCTATAAGGAGAATATTTTAGATACATTTATGTATGTAGATGTTTAAATGGAGGCCATAGGATCGAAAATCATTACCATTGTATTTGAAAAGCATAGAGCACAAAGTTTTTGTTGTTGTTGTTGTTTGTTTTTTTAATCCTAGCACCCAGGAGACAGAGGCAGGCAGATCTTTGTAAGTTCAAGGCCAGCCTGGTCTACAGAGCAAGTTCCAGGATAGCTAGGGTTACAAGGAGACCCTGTCTCAAAAAGCTAAAAAAATTGATTGAAATATTTTAGTAAAGAGTGCAATATAGTACCATTTGTCCATTTTGAAAGGTAGGAGGAAAACCATAGAAACTGAACCTTATGCAGGAAACTATATAATATGAAAGATTTCTTTCACTGCCTCTAAGATATTTGGATTGTTTTCAGTAAAGTTAACAAAATGTAAGCCATGGCACAAAGGATACATCTTGGTTTTAATGATTATTCATGACAGTTCATCATAATTGTGGGAAAATTTGTGTCCTAAATAAATTACAACATTAAAATATTTTTATTGATTCTTCAAGGAATTATACAATTTATTTTAATCACATTCACAAACTCTCCCCAATTTTTTCATCATTCTGCCCCATTCCAACTTCACATTCTGCATTTTCTTCTTTTTAAAATACCTACGGAGACGAATCCTTGTTTTGCAAATATTCTTTGGTATGACTCTGTCCCTTGGAGTTTGATCAACCTACCAGGCATCATACCAGAAAATAATCCTCACTTTTCCTTTCCAAGCAAATAGCAGTTGCTAATACAGCCACAACTAGAGGTGAGGCTTCTTGCCCACCTCTCCCACCCATCCAGGAATTTTCTCTCATGGTCTTCCACAGGTCCTTGTGCAAGCTGTCTCTGGAATCATGAGTTCATATGGACACCTACCTTGCCCTATCCAGACAATATGGTTTCCTGTGTCTTCCAACTCCGGTTCTAACAATCTTTCTTCCCCTTCTTACAGAATTATCCCTCAACCTAGGGAGCAGAGGGTGTAATGTAGATGTCTCATTTGGGGATGGACACTTTGCAGTCTTTTATTGTCAGCAAGTCAATAAAGTTTATTGTCAGCTTGGGCCTCTGCATTAATTGACATCTTCTTCAAAAAGAAGCTTCTCTGCTGAGAGTTGAGAGATCTATCGAATCATATTGAATAGTTAGAAAATATGAGTTGTATACCAGGAAATGAAGGTTGGAAATATGGATGAGCAGGCTAGGTTTAATTCATGTGGAAGTTAACCAGAATTTGTTGTCAGATGATACAAATCAAACTTGCCAATGGAAGATCATTATATAATTGGCATTGCAATTCTAAAAATGTTTCACTCTGCCTTCCACTTCAGTAACAGAAAAGATGAACAATGAAACACAAAAAAAATTATTTTTAGAAATAGGTTCATCTGAGCCTGGTATGATGGCTCAAGCCTTTAATCTCAGTACTCATGTGAAAATTGTTTATGAGAAGGTTATAACGTGTATAAAAATTTTCAGCTCATTTGTGTAAGAATCAAAGAATAAGCTGGGCGTGGTGGCACACACCTTTAATCCTAGCACTTGGGAGGCAGAGGCAGGCGAATCTTTGTGAGTTCAAGGCCAGCCCGGTCTACAGAGTGAGTTCCAGGACAGTTGGGCTACAGGGAGACCCTGTCTCAAAAAGACCAAAAAAAAAAAAAAAAAGAATCAAAAAATAATATCTTCATATGTTTAGAATATATATTTTAAGGAACTACCTTAGCAAATGAATATACTGTAACCTTCCACTTCAGCAATCTAAGGACCATAATTCCAGCTGTCAACATTCTCAGCCATGATGGTGTTCATGCTCTTATGGATTTTAGTCATTCAGGTAAGTGCAAAGTGGCATTACATTGTTAGAGGTTAAATTTCCCAAATGAAAGTGCATCTTTGTATGCTGGATTTCTAGAACAAATCCTAAACTTTTTGCAACAATTGTTCTTTCTAAAATTTGAGAGTATTATGTGCTTCATTATATTAATTAATTACTTATCAAACAAGCCTTGAAAATTTGGAATAAACTCCATCTGTTCAGAGTTCTTAGTATATGTTATTGAATTTGATTTGATATTTACATATGACTTTTTTTCATCTATCGGAGAAACTGGTCTGAAGTTGTCATTTATTTCACTGTATCTATCCTCTTTCCATGTTAGAGTATTGTTGTCTCCCTGTAATGAGATTCCTCGTGAAACAATAAATACAATGGAAACTGTTATCACTAGAAGGAATCAAAAAAGAATAATGACTATTACTGGTGAGCCTGGAGAGATGACTCCGTGGTTAAGAGCACCGACTGCTCTTGCAGAGGACCTGGGTTTGATTCCCAGCTCCTACATGGTGGTTAAGAACCGTCTTTAACTCCAGTTCCAGGGGAATCTGATGCCCTCTTCTGAACTCTGTGGCATTGCACAACACGGGTGCATCAACCTACATGCAGATAGTACACTCATACAAATAAAAAATAATAAATAAAAAAGTATCATTAAAAAAAGAATATTACTGGTGAGGGAGAAAATTGATGAAATATTACATTTAAACATTCAAATGAGCCTGGTGTGGTGGCACATGGCTTTAATCCTAGCAGTAAGGAGGCAAAGCCAGGCGGATTTCAGTCAGCCAGGTTTGTATAGTGAATTCCAGGCCAGCTGGGGCTACAGGCAGACCCTGTCTACAAAAGCCCAAAACAGCCGGGCATGGTGGCTCGTGCCTTTAGTCCTACCACTTGGGAGCCAGAGGCAGATGGATCTTTGTGAGTTCAAGGTCAGCTTGGTCTATGGAGTGAGTTCCAGGACAGCTGGGGTTACAGGGAGACCCTGTCTCAAAAAGACCAAAAAAAAAAAAACAAAACAAAACAAAAAAAACAAGCAAATAAAAACAAATAAACATTTGAATGTAAAATAATAGTGAGTGAAATGCAAAATCCAAGAATACTAGGGTAATCAAACGACCAACACTTAAGAATTCTTGGAATAGAAGGCATTAAGATAAAAACTAATAGGATGGAGAATCTATTAAATGAAATTATACTAGGAAATTTCTAAAGCTAGAAACAGAATTGACTATCTAACCATGAGGCATTAGACTCCCAAATAGACATGACCAGAAGAGAATCACTCCATACTACATCAGAATCAATATATCAAAAATGAAATGAATGAAACAATATGAAGTGTATGGAGAACTTCCAACCCATCGACAAGTAAGAAACACCTGATCTCACAGCACTCTTCAAAGTTATGCAAGCACAGACTAATCCCAACACACATGTAATTGAGCACATTAATGTCCCACTGTCTCCATTGGAAAGATCAGACAAAATAAACAGAGAGACATTTGAAGTAAACAATATCATATATCAAATGGACCTAACAAATGTCTACTGAATATTATACCCAATCATGAGAGAATATACTTTCGATTCAGATGCCCATGGAACATTCTCCCAAATCAACCATATACTTGGACAAAACACAAAACTCATGAAATACAAAAAAAAAATTTAAATAAGTCCATGCCTTCCACCAGACAACAGTAGAATAAACCTTAATATCAATACCTGATTGATATTAAGAAGATATAGTAACTATATGAAGTCATTCAGATTAAATGACACACTCCTGCATAATGAATGGGTCAAAGGAGAAATTAAAAAAAATTATTCCTGGAATTAAACAAATAGGACAATGCAACATAACAAAACATCTGAGACACTTTAAAAGTGGCCCTAAGTGCCTACATTAAAAATTCAAAAAGAGCCCAAATACATGACTTAGCATTACAATTCAAGAGTCTTGAAAGACATCAACAAATGAAACACAAGCCCAGCAAACAAGAATAAATTACAAAAGTCAGAGCAGAAATTATTGAAATAGAAACAAAGAAAACAGTACCAAGAAGAAATGAGTCCAAGATTGGGTTCTTTGAAAGGAAAAAAAGATAGACAGACCCTTACTTAGCCCACTTAAACAATAGAAAGTGCAACTCCAAATCAACAAAATTAGAAATGAGAGGTGAGACATCACAAAAGATAACAAGAAGATCCCAGACATTATAAGGGATAATTTCATAAACCTATACTGTATTAAATTTGAAAACCTAAAACAAATGTTATTAAATTATGGAAATCAACAAAGATAACCAGGAACAGATTAACAGCTTAAACAGATTTATATAATGGATTTGTAACAGTAATATAAAACCTTCTAATTAAAAAAACCCAGTCTCAGATGGATGTACAGCAGAATTATACATTTAAATAAGATCTATAACCAATACTGCATAAATTATTTTAAAAGATAAAACAGAGGGGAAACTCCCAAAATCTTTTTATGAATTCAGCATCACTCTAATAGCAAAAGCAGGTAAAGACATAATCAGAAAAAGAAACTTTAGACCCATATCTTTAATGAACATAGGTGCAAAATTTCTCACCAAAATATGTGCAAACTGCACACACGCATACAGCATCAAAAAGGTCATCCACCATAATCGAATAGGATTTATTCCAGAGATTCAGGAATATTCAAATGTATGTAAATTCAGAAATGGCATAAATCATATAAATGGACTCAAAGACTAAAACCAAATGGTCATCTCAATAGATGCAGAAAGGGCCTTTGATAAGATTCAACATACATTTATGTAAAAAGTCCTAGAGAGAATTAGACTGAATGAGTCATACTTCAACATAATTAAAGCTATGTACAACAAACCAACAACTAATATCATTGTAAATGGAGAAAAACTGGAAATATTCCCCTTAAAAACAGTAACTTGACAAGCCTGTCCACCGCCTCCAGTCTTTATTAATTTATTGCTTGAAAATCTTGCTACAGTAATTAGACAAGAGAAGGAAATTAAAGGAGTAATAATTGTGAAAGAAATCAGTCAAATTATTCCTTTTGCAGAAAATGTGATATTACACATAAGAGATGCCAAAAATTCCATCAGAAAACTCTCAGAAATGATTATCACTTTCGGTAAAGTGGCAAGTTACTAAATTAATCTACAAAAACCAGTTGCCTTTCTATTTAACAATAGCAAGCAGTTGGGGAACGAGTACATGGAAATGCTCCCATTCACAATAGCCTAAAAAATTATATATATATATATATATATATATATATATATATATATCACAATGCATCTGATGAAAAACATTAAAGATCTCTACAATTAAATTTTTACATCTTTAAAGAAAGCCTTGAGGAAGAATCAGAAGATGGAAGGACTTCCCATGCTCATGGATTAGAAGAAACAATATTGTGAAAATGAATTACTGTATATAAGTGGAAAGTATTTATGCATGTTTTAGATTAATATAAAATTGAAGGAGGAAAATGTGAATTCCTAAACATAAAAAAAGACTGAGAGAAAAATGCAGGACATTTATGGCCGAATCCATGATCTGGGGTGGGGTGAGGGGAAGGGAAAGAAGAATATGTCTAAATTGTACTGAGAAATGATGTCTGAAATACATAAAACATCAATAAAAGCATTATTAAAAAAAGAAAATGACCATGCTACCAATATATATATATCTTATATATATATATTTATATCTATTATATATCTATTTTTTTGGCTTCTATATAATAACTATATTATATCTAATATATATATGAAACCAAAAAAACTCTCAAATGTTAGAAACAATATGGACAGTACCTATTAAAAATAAGGATAGTGGTGTTTATTATTAACAAAGCATACATAAGCAAGCTTATATCAGTAGGAAGCAGGAAATGTGAAATTATTAATAAAACTACACAATTTTCAGTTACACAATAATGAGTAACCCTGAGAACCTATTTATTTAACATGGTAGCTATACTGAAACAATTTTGAGTATATGCTTGGATATTGTATTCTAAGAGGTGGTGATTTTAAGTGCTTTTCACAAAAAAGAAAAAAATTAGTAAACAAAGTTACACTAGTGAGTGATTGACTTAATTTTGTGACCAGAGATCTCAAAACCTACCTCAGTAATTTTATAAGAATTAATAGTCCTTACTTTATTTTGATATTAATATGTTTGAAGAAAACTTTTTAGAGGAAATTCATAATTAGTAAATGATAGCTATGGGGTACTGTAGATTTTAATTGCTATTATTTGATTGGAAACATTCAATAAACTGTTACAAAAAGATACAGGTGTAGGAAAGTTCTTTTTAAATCAGAAATTAGTTTGCTCAGGAAACTAAGGTCACACATCAGTTCTAAGTCTGACCTCTTTTTTTTTTTTTTTTTTTTTTTATTTTTATTTATTATTTATTTATTTTTTATGTGTATGAATGTATATATTCGCATGCAGGGTTGCGCAGCCGTAGTCGTGCGCATTGCCGCGGAGTCAGAAGCGGTTCGGATTCCCCTGGAACTGGAGTTCTCCTGGCACTTCGGAGGTCACAGACAGTTTTCAGCCGCATGTGCGGTGCTGGGGATTGAACCGCTGAGTCTCTCTGCAAGAGCGGTTCGTCGCTCTTAACCGCTAGGCCATTCCCCCTCAGCCCCCAAGTCTGACTCTTTAAACTAACAAGCTTCTTCATAAGAAAGGACACGATTGTCCAAGTCAACAGCTCCAGAGAGAGTGGATGTCCTTACTTCTCATCCACCTGTGCCCCTTTTCTAAGCCTAGGGAACAATCTGCGGAAGAGGGGGCGTGGTAGAATGTAAAGGCTGCGATTGGGGTGAATGGTGAAACTACAGCGATGTAGTCTGGACACTCATTTGATCAACTTGATTGAACAAACAACCTGTCACCCCCCACTGGATGGTGGGGCTGTGGGGGTTTGGGCACAACAGCCTGCAGATTGGTTTTGCACGAAGGATGCTTGTACTCATGGATTATCACTTATAGCTAAAAAAGGAAAAAAAAAAGCTGAGAGAAAGATGAAGGACAGTTATGGCAGAATACATGATCTGGCATGGGGTGGGGGTGGGGGGGAAAGGAAAGGGAAATATGCCTGATCTGAATTGGAAAATGATGTACGAAATGCGCAAAGCATCAATAAAAATTAAATAAAAAAAAGAAAGGACACAAGAAACAAGCAATCAAGAAAACAATTGACCCAGTTAAAAGATGGGCTAAGAATCTGAACTGAGAGCCCTCAAAAGAAGAAATAAAGATGACTAAATAATATCTTAAAAAGTTCAACATCCTTAGTAATTAGGGGAATGCAAATTAAAGTCAGTTTAATATTTCATCTAACCCCAGCAAGACTGGCTAAGTTCAAGAGAACATGTGAAAAAAGTCCCTTCCAGGATGAGTTAAAACAGCATTGTTTCACAAAGAAGGATGGCATGTATTTATATTACTTTTCTGCAAAAGATTAGCATTTTAAACATGCATAATGTCTGGAAAGAGTACAAAATTGTTGTTTCCAAACAGATGTAGAAAATCAATCAATGCAATGATAGAAAAGACAACACAGCTCCTCTCTGCCTTTTGAATGAAAATGAACACACACATATTTACATTAAGCACATCTTTGCAGCCAACTGCTTCCATTCACCAAAATAGCAGGTCTTTTCAAAGCAATTATGACCTGTGACAGTACATATAAATATCTGTTAGCACATTATATCTGGCAACTGAAAATGAGCTCAGATTTATCCAAGTGATGTGGACTGTCAGAAAAACTGATGATTCTCATATAGAAAAATTGAAGTGCCTTTCCCCAACAATATATTAAACTAAATAAAAAGAGTTGCTTTAAACTTCACAGTGGAGTGATTCAGAATGAAACAAAACAACTTAAAATGGTACTTCCCACTTTATAAGAAGAATGGGGAGAACTGCAAATCATCAACATATACTAATTTCTTCATGTATTCATCAAGTTATGCTGCCATCCACTTACATTCTTATGTATGGTTTTATTTTTAATATAATCTTTATATTGAACATATGTGCAACACACACAATGGCTCTCAATCAAATCCAGTCCCCACAATGTCCCAAATCTCCAGCAGAACTAATGCATTACAACTTCTAAGCTAAACCCTATCCAGTCAAGTTCCTGAACCCAGATGTCCTGTGTAAACAGATCTGCTGGAGTCCAGTCAGCACATCTAAAAATGTCAGGCACTCACAGTACTTAATCTCTTATAGTTCTCAGTCAAGGGCCCCACCCATTTCTCTTGCTCCACTCTGGGACCGGGTCTGAAATGGGACAGGTGCCCCCACCTGATGTAGACATTGCCACAGGTCCACATATGAGAACTTACTATTGGCTGTAAGCCACTGATTCTCTACATTCATGCCCCAGGTCTGTCTCTTAAAATCTTTCTTCCACCTCTTCAGCAATGATCCCTGAGCTATGGGTAGGTGAGGTTTAATATAGAAGTACTGTCCAGGGATACATTCTCTCGAAGCTCTCATTCTTTGAAACTTGGCTAGTAGGAGGCTTCAGTTTGCATCACATTCTATTCTTTAAGGAAACTTTATAGGTGAGGATTGAGGGATGCACTTATTTTCTATCCCAACTATAGATGTGTCTTCTAGGAATGGACACAACTTTCAGATGCATATTTTCTGTGTCTGACCAGTTGTGGGACTCTGCAGTAGCATCCAACTGTTGCTAAGAGTGGCTTTTTTGGTGAGTAGCTTATTATATGCTTGTCTGTATTATATGGTAAGAAATTTCATTTTTCTAGAGTTATAACACTGATAGGGTTTTCTCCAGGTTCTAGGTCCTCTCCAGCCCTGTGCGTTTGATTGAGTTTACAGTGTTTCTCATAGTGCACTCCCATTGAGTGTGTTCCATGTCAAATTAGAGAGCTGTTGACCATTCCCCAGACAATATTGCCACTACTGTACCAATAGAGGTAATTTGCTGGGCAGCTCATCATGGTCGTTAGTGTTGGGCAGTGGGTTGTACCATTGATTGATTTTCTCCCTTAGCTGTCTGCACATTGTCTAGCATTATGAGCGCTAAACTTCAGGTAGAAGGCTTCCAGGCCAGCTCCTCTTCCATTAATCTAAGCCTTCTCCTTGAAGCATGTCCTGCATTATGAAGTAGTGTCTTATTTTCTATTTTTGTTAGAATATCAAGATCTTTGTGAACATCCTGCATGATTTTGAGAGTCTCTTGGATTGCTCTCAGCAACCATTCAAAAGGAGGTTTCTTCTGTCTGGCATCATGTTCACTTCCACACAGCTACCAAGTTGCACAACCCATGCACTAGTGTTCAGGCATTGTATGTGAATTTCTCTTGGTGACCTGGGCCATCATATTACACCCTGGGTTCCCTGGCCTTCCAAGTTCCAGTCATCTCTATCTTTTCTTCTTCCCTTCCCAAGCCATCCTCCATCCCCAGCCCCAACACCCCCATCATCCCCATCTTCCCCATCTCCTGACCTCTTCCCACCTCCCACCATGCCTCCCATATGCCCCCCTTCCCCTCCCAAGCCAAGACCCCAACCTCCCACCTCTCCCCAGTAACATTTGTTATTTACTGTCCCCCTCTTTCCAGTTCTTTCTTTTACTTTACCTCCATGTATCCTCTCCAATTTTCTTAGAGTAATGTTGTCTCAACACTAAGCCTACATATATAGTTACTCCATAATACATGTTTTCAAGCACATTGCATTTTGGTGGAAAAGTTGGGTCTGTTCACACTACTAAATAGAATTGCTATGAAATGTATTATGGAGGTGGAAAGGTCAAAATCACACTACTGTTTTGTCATAAAAAATGACTTATTGGGCTGGAGAGATGGTCTAGTGGTTAAGAGCGCCGACTACTCTTGCAGAGGACCCGGGTTCGATCCCCAGCACCCACATGGAGGCTGAGAACCGTCTGTAACTCCCATTCCAGGAGAACTCCAGTTCCAGGGGAATCCGAGACCCTCTTCTGACCTCCGTGGCATTGCACGACATGGGTGCACAAACCTGCATGCAGACATTACATTCATACACATAAAAAATAAATAAATAAAATAAAAAAATGACTTATTGCAGTGATGAAAACTGATGTCCATCTGCTAACGTTCCAGTTAATATCCAGAGAAAGCCATTCATGATTACTTGCAAGGATATAGAAATCAGAAATATCCGGGTGTGAAGCAAAAATGACAGCCAACACTGTCATTTGTTGACATAATGGTGTGGGGGGAAAATGGCATAGAGATGAATAAATATTTTTCAGTTTGAAGTGTTAGAAATGATTGCGAAATTAGAGTGTACTCCACCAAAAATGAGTTGAAATGTCATATACATGTAGTGTCTGGTACATTTTAAACTATGTCTTGTATTTATGTGCATGTATAAATATTTTCTTGGCTTCAATATTTAAATACAGTGATTTCTCTCATTAGATTCAGTAATGTTCACATAATAATAGTAAAATAAATGAACAAAATTATATTCTGTGAATGAAAATGAGAGTCCATCTTGTGCTGGCTAAAGGCATAGATGATTAGTATGAAGAGCAAAGACAGATGACATTTCACAATATAGTTCCATTACTCTATATGTTTGTCATGAATGTACATAAGAAATGATTGAAGGCCCGGTGT
The DNA here is from genome assembly GCA_009823505.1 of Rhizomys pruinosus. Lineage (NCBI taxonomy): Eukaryota > Metazoa > Chordata > Mammalia > Rodentia > Spalacidae > Rhizomys > Rhizomys pruinosus. The sequence goes on from VZQC01000292.1 coordinate 1,023,193, forward strand.
GGTGGCACACACATTTAATCCTAGCACTCTGGAGGCAGAGGCAAGTAGATCTCTGTGACTTCAAGGGCAGCCTGGTCTACAGAGTAAGTTCCAGGCCAGTCGGGGCCACAGGGAGACCCTGTCTCAAAATTACCCCCCCAAAAAAGCAATGTTTGAGTAAGATTCTTCATTACCTTAAAAATATTTTTTATCTCTAGAGTTTTCGAATATTATACAGATAGTAATTATTTTCATGAAAATCTATGGATATCTGTGCTAGATTCTGTGGAAATAAGATGCTTAGAAACAAAATATATGCTACCTCATCTAGAGAAGCTCTTACATTTGAAGAAGTCTTGTATGACATTAAGTTCTGTTTATTTATCAGATGTTACTTGAACAAACTTGCTAATTTTCTTGTAGAAAATCTTTATGTAATATACTTCAAATATGAGTTCATATTAATTCTCAAGTATACTTTCTCATAAGATAACAAGTATCTCAAAAGTATTTGTGGGTATTTGCAAAACTGAACCAACACTACTGTTTTATTGCATAGATTTGTGTATTAAACCTAAAACTCATGTAATTTCTTCATTTTTCCAAGGTGCTTTGAAATTTTAGCATCTTTCTAATTAATATGATAATATATTTTTTTACATTTATATTATAAGATTTTCTCAGTCACACATGCTATATATTTTATTTCAATTTTGTGTATTGCATACAAAAATCTTAATTATTTCATACTTGTTCCATCAGCATCCCCCTCACATGCCCCTTTGAAATTTCAAGCATTCTGTCATATGTGTTAAAGCCTATTGAGTCGTTTGTGTGTCCAAATGCCACTCAGTAAGCAAGTTCCTCCACTGAAGTCTAGTCACCCTATCTGGAGTCTCTTCCTTAAAGAAGATCAACTCAGCAATCCGCTGAGAAGCCCAGGGCCTCCTCTGGCCTCCTCTGCCTCTGCAACCTTTGGACCTCTGGCTGGCACTGCCAGATTTACAGCCCCAAAGAGTCTTCATTCCCACACATATTATTTTTTTCCCAGATGTAAACCCCATCATTAGAAATCCTAAAACTTTATAAAAGGATGCAGCTGGAATTTTGTGGAGTATGCTTTTGTGTATGAATAACTACATTGCAAAACTAGTGAGATTTCAGAAAGAAGGCTAAAAAGTATTGTACATTTTCAAAATAATAATTCTGTTGGCAAGAAAATATTTTGCTAGGCATTTGTGATAACAAAAAGAAGTCTTTTTCTTTTGATAAATTGATTCATCCTTGACTACAATATGACTTATAACCAAAGGATCCTTAAATGAAGCCCAAGTCCATTTCTTCAATGCAGTGTAGTTATGTTTATGGAGAAAATACTGACTGTTTACCAGATGTATTAAAATGGTAGTAGACTCAGGAAGTATTAACAGTGTAGTGATCTATAATACTTAACAAAGGTGGAATAGTGATAGTTTGAGCTTTAAACAAAGTTCATTCACCATATCTGCTATAGTCTTAAACTGAGCTTTAACTTCCCCCAAAGTGACTGAAGCTACCATAATAACACTTAAGTACATCCTCTGATGATAAGCTCTATGAAATTAGTTTTTAGATAATATAAGCATGTGAACAGTCTAGTTGTTTTATTTGGTAGGAAAAAACATGTAGTTGGATTTCATATTAAATGCCTTATAAATTGAAAAATGCTTGAAGATAACTTTTCCAGTTTAGTCAATAATTGGCCCAAAATTCAGGCTTCATAACTTGTAATGAAATGCAAATTAAAGACATAATTAAGTTATTGTATAATTGCTTAGCAATTTTGAGAATGTAAACTTTTTGAGAAAACAAGACTGTTTGATGTTTTCAGAAGTGCATAAACTTTTGGGGAGGCTTAAGTTATGCCAGAGTTTGAGTAAATAGCTCTTAGGCTACCTAAAATAGTGATTATAGTCTCAAATAGTCTTTGTAATTTAGGAGAGAGAATCAACCTATGTTATTGTAGACTCATATATAATCAAGTTAATTCCACCTAAATAGGAGCCTGCTATTTACCTCTGTGTAGTAAAGATCTCGTTTGTAGACAATCCCCTAGGCCTGCTGGGGAATTTCAGGGTCTGACTGAAGAAGGAAAGGGGGTGAGAGGCACAGAGTCAAAACACAGACCCTGGGAATTGAGTGAATGCAGACAGAGGACGAGCTGTCTCGGACTCATTTATTGGGGGCAGGGCTAGGAGTTATGTACTGTTAGCATTCCCACTCTCCTCTTATCGTCTTCTGATTGGCCCAGGTCTGCTATGCTACTTGTATGGTCTCATCTGCCTAGGGCAGGTTAGGTTGATGAGGGACAAGCTCTGCACATTCATAATTCTCAGCATACTAGCTATACTACATCTCCACCCTTTGTATTTAATTTTGCGTGCGGAGCGATCCAGTGGGAGCTCAGGTGCTATGCCTGGACCTTGTTGGCCCCACTCTTGCATTCCGACATTTGACTGCGTCTGGCTTAGGTTGCCCTGGTTTTGCAGGGTCTTACCCTTCTTTGACTGGCCAGCCACTGAGGGAAGAGGCCAGGAATGGTACTGTGTAGGGGAGAGACAAGCTCATTCCCGTGAATTGTGGATGGATGAGAGCCAGATGCGAATCACCTCATCGGGAAGGGTGCATGCAGAGTCCCTATTGACCATGGATGAAAGGACCTGGGCCATTGTTTTGTTGACCTGGTGTTGGCTGTGGGCAAAGTAAAACAGACACCTGAAGGGAAAGAGGCAGAGAAAGGCCAGGAGGTAGAGGATGCCCCAGGTGACTAATGTAGCAGGATCAAAAGTGGACTTTAGCTTAGACCACACCATGAAACAAAGCTAGTAGACGGAGAAGGAAGACAGAGAGAAGCAGGAGAGAGTACCGCCTTTGCACAGGAACCCAGTTCAAGCCTGTGGATTCAAAACAATGAGGGGCTAATGCTGAGAGAAGTAGAGGAGAAGGGAGGAGTACAAGGGGAATGAAGTGGAGAGGGGAGAGAGAGAGAGAGAGAGAGAGAGAGAGAGAGAGAGAGAGAGAAAGAGAGAGAGAAAGAGAGAGAGATGTCTGGAGAAATACTCGGCTCACAAGTTCAGAGGTTGCAAAATGTCATGGCATCAATAATATTAAGTGTAAAAAAGCAGGAAACAAAAAGGCACAGAAGGCATAGGTCACTCTAGGAGCATGCTTTACTTCCATGTGGGACAGTCAGCGTGAGCCGCCTGCAGACACGTGGTGGCACCAGACAGCATGGCCCAGGTCAAAGAGAAAGGGGTGGGACAGGGACAGAGAAAGACAGAGAGAGAAAGAGAGAGAGAGAGGCACACACACAGAGGAGAGCCTAGGTCGGCCACCCAAGGTCAAAAGCAGAGGTGGAGTTCTGGTCTAGTGTATAGGGAGGGGGATGGGAGTCTTGAGAGGAAGAGGGACATGAGTGAAGGGCAAAGAATGCCTGTACACACCAGCATTCTGACCATTTACCAGAGTGCTGGCAGAAGTCTCTCAAAGCTGAGAATTTGGAGATCTAAGGTACTTAAAGACTGTAGGAGACACTCCAAGGGTGTGAGGCTCCCATATTAGGAGTCAGAGGATGAGGAAGAGGGGAGAAGAGAGGGAGAGGGAGAGCGAGAGGGAGAGGGAGAGGGAGAGGGAGAGAGAGAGAGAGAGGGAGAGGGAGAGGGAGAGAGAGAGGGAGAGGGAGAGGGAGAGAGAGAGAGAGAGAGAGAGAGAGAGAGAGAGAGAGAGAGAGGTCTGTAGGAAGGAAAATAGATTCTTTTAGTCTCAGAACCCAGGCAAGACCTAAGGCGCATCCGCCTTAGATCTAGGTGGGTGCTCAGAGACCCCAGGTATGTGTGACCAGTGTGGGAATCTCTGAAATCGGGGCTTGCATATCTGTGAAGTCGGCGTCCCGAAAATCACAAAGCCAAAATTCGGGTCCAGAGTCTGTCCCCAGCGTCCTGGTAATAGACAGCAAACTGGACAGGGAAAAGGGGAGAGGATTCCCTGATTTAGCCGGCACTCAGGGATCCAAAATGGAATGGAATGGGAGACCAAAAGAATGGAAAAAGAGGATCGGAGAGAGCAGTAGTTAGAACAGGAAGGGTCGAGGTAGAGGGGGCAGCTAGAGGGGGCAGAACAAACACAGGGTTACACAGAAGGTAGGGGTGGGAGATAAGAATCTCCCCTCACTCAGGTGCCCATCTGGCTGGCTGCCCACGAGGCGACTTAAGAAGTCTTACCATGAGGGCCACACGTATAAACCCCGTGCTCGGTTATCACAAGTGTGATGAGTGCCCGAAGAGGTTAAACGACTTGCAGTGGAACCGCGGATTAGGGCCCAATCAGATTCCATAGCCTGAGAGCTGTGGAACCATAACACACACTCAACTTTCACGCACAGTCACACGGGAATAGAATAGGGTAGGGTAAGGAGAGGAGAGAAGGTACCTGTGGCCGAATTCTGGTGGATGTTGTCTTAGCCTGCGCTCGATGTCTGGCTTACCGCTACTCCGAAGCTGCTCTGAGGGGCGGCAGGGCGGGGAAAAAAAGGCAATCTGAGTCACTGGCACCAGAATGTAAGGTTATGGCGCGCTCCCCCCGGAATGAAAAGCCATGAGGTCTGAGTTCTTTGGAGCAAAGTTTAATTCAGAGTAGCCGGGGCTGGGCTCAAGGGAGAGAGAAAGCGGAGCCAAGCCCAGAATGGCGTCTGGCTTGGGAATTTAAGGGAGAAGGTGGGGATGCGATTCAGGGGGCGTGGGGGTGGGTCGGAGTCTGGAATCTGGCTTCCGAAGGGGCGAGGTGGAAGATTCCTGAGTAATCAGGGGTGGCCTGCTTTAGCATAACCAAAGGCCATGCCTGGTAGAGCAGGTTTTGGACCTCCGGTCTTAGGTGTCTCTGCATTCTGATGGGCTTCTGGAGCTCACACCCTGACAGGTTTCCCTGTAGCTCTGGCTGTCCTGAAGATCAGGCTGGCTTTGAACTCACAAAGATCTGCCTGCCTCTGCCTCCCAAGCACTAGGATTAAAGGCATGTGCCACCATGGCTGGCTAGGAGACTAAAAGCATGGAGTGAAGTACAGTTTTCATGAATTCAATTTACCCAGTTCTCTGAGACCAACTCTTCTGTTATGCCCTGAATCTGAGACCCTCCCAAACTACCAGGACACAGACACTGATGCAAGGGCAGAAAATCTTTTTATTAAGTAGCTTAAGCCAGGGCTGTTCCTGAACCTGGTGCAGCAGGACTGGGAAGAGCCCTGAGGCTCCATACAAGCACTCAATTTAAAGGGAAAGATCGCAAGCAGGGGGTTTCCAAGCCTTGGCGTTACAAGATTGGCAGGCTTGTAAGAGCCCTGAGGGTGGGGGGAGGTGTGAAGGGGGACAAGATTCATGCTATATTTCCCAGGATTGTTGGCTTGTCAAAGACATATAGTTCCTGGGATTGTTGGGTTGTGAGAACATACTTGTCTGGCCTTTGCACTGACTACCTGCAACAGTTATTTCAAAAAACATGTCTATCCTGATCCCTAAATAGTCTTCTTGCAGTTTGTGGGAACATCCTTATTTGGTCCTTGTAACAGTTATCTCAAAAGCCTGATCCTTACACAGTCTTCCTGCAGAACTTTTATGGCATAGGTGGCAGTTCTCCCTTTTGTCTAGGATGGAGACTTTGGTATGGTCAGCAAAATAGGTTTTTAACTCATTGCCCTTCACTCCCTCAATACAAACACACAGCCTGCTCTCAAGATCAGGAAGGAGGGCACAGACCCAGAGAGGTCCCTTTTCCTTCCATGAGGAAGAAGGGAGGGAGGGAAACAGGCTCAAAAATTCTTGCAGAAACATAACAGAGCCCAAAATGCTGTTCCAGACTGCTCTCCCTTGCTCCTTGGAGGCAAGAGCCTATAATGCACCCCTTGAAGCCATGCAGCACCCCACTGATCCAGTTGCCAGACCCCAAAATTGGTCTCTAGCAAAGACATAAAGGTTGCCATGTGGGCACTCCAGAGAGCTCAGAAATTCCCCAAGCTCTAAAGACCTCTTCCCAAGGCAAACCAGGATTCCTGACTAACTGCTGATGCAAATTTTACTAGCTTGTAAGAAGCAGATTATCTCTGGTCCTTTGAGATAGCAACTGTGTGGAGGAAACTCACCAAACCAGACCAGATAGGCTGACCTTGAGGTCTTGAAGAACTGCCTGCCTCAGCCTCCCAAGGACTGAGATTAAAGGTGTGTGCCACCACACCTGGTCTGAGAATTCATTCCCAGTCCTGAAGGCTAGTTAAATTTAAATCAGAAAATCTGGCCTGCTGAGGTCTCCAAAGAAAGCAGATAATTCTAAAGCAAGCAAGTTGCCTCACACAATCCCTTTTGAAAACAGACACAAACAAAATTTTAGGCCTTTTAAATGAATTTTTAAATATCAATTTTTAAAGTTTGCACGTGCTTATCTAGTCTGGCATGCCAAAATGAATGGTTCTGTGCACTTTAAAGGATTGAAACTTGGAGTGGCCACGTTGTTTGACAGAACCAACATGAGACAATTATAATTACTGATTTACAAACACACATAAAAACTTGATGCACGTGTAGACACATGGAAGAACAGTTACCATAAATACAAGACATAGTTTGACAAAGAGAAGAAATGCTGTGCATACGGAGCCAACACCCTGTCAGTCCAGGAACCAAAAATCCAGATCCCTTGCCTGGATTCCAAATCACTGAGGTGAACCCCATGTCTGCACTTTACCACTGGAGAGTTAGGGCATCCCCCATCTCTGAGCTCTCCTAACTGAGAGCCCCAGACCAGAAACTTTAGTAAGTATAAGGAAAAAAAAAATAATTGAACTCTTTCTTACTCAGAAGTCACAGCCAGCTGAATGAGGTGTCTCTAGTTCATCTGGTGAGCTTCCTGGGCCCCCCTCCAAGGGTATATTGGTGGGGGGTGAATGAGTATCCCTAGCAGGGGCAGCTGAAGGGAGTTTGGGGGGGTTGGTATGGGGGAACCTTCCTCGTCCTGGTGAAAGTCAGGGACACAACTTCTCGGTGTTCTTGTGGCAGGCTGAGTTATGCTCACACAGAACATCCTCTGCTGAGGCATCCATAAGGTTTACAATTATGGCAAGGAGAGGCAATGCAAACAGCCTCCTCCCATATGAATCCAAGTCCTGGGATTTCATTTTTAGGCCACAAGTCTGGAGGAGTGGTGCAGCCATCCGTGGCTCCCGAATGTGGGGAAGAACATTATCCATGAGGGCAGGAAATGGTAAGGGAAGAGAAGGGTCTGTGGGTGGGGAGGGTGGGGGCCCAGTGTTCATGCTAACGCTGGCCGAAAGGGCAAAGAACACAGAATGGGTCCTACTCATCGATCAAGGAAGGGGGTGCCTCGCCAGCACTGAGGGGTCAAAAAACCACCATTGGGCACCAGATGTAGACAATGCCCCAGGCCCACTGGGGAATTTTGGGGTCTGACCAAAGATGGAATGGGGTGAGAGGCACAGAGTCAAAACACAGACCCTGGGAATTGGGCGAACTGCAGACAGAGTGTGTGCTGTCACAGACTCATTTATTGGGGGCAGGGTTAGGGAATGTACTGTTCACATTCCCACTCTCCTCTTGTCGTCTTCTGATTGGCCCAGGTCTGCAACGCTACTTGTATGGTCTCACCTGCCTAGGGCAGGTTAGGTTGATGAGGGACAAGCTCGCGCATGTGTAATTCTCAGCATACTGGCTATACTACACTCATTTACTGTGAAGATGTAAGAAATTTTATGTGAATGTTTAATCCATCAAAAAAGATGTCACCTCATGGACAAAAATACCTCTGAAAGAGTTGTCCAAGACACCCTGCATAAACAAACTAAATGTATAATTGAAGATAGCACAGTCTTGCCAAATTGGACAGAAGAGAACAAATCAAAAATGAAGTACGACTTTTGTGTGCACTCTACAGAATGTCCACATACACTGCTTTTCCAACTGGAGTTCCTGTCTCAGAAAGGAGCCTCACTTGCACTGGTTTTAATCACATGGCTGTGAATGACAAAGTCAAGTGCTTCTTCCCTGGCCTGATGCTGGGCATCTGCAAACAAGGAGACATTCACATTAAAAAGCACAGACAGCTGTATCCCAGCTTCAGCTTTGTTCACAGCTTGTTTTCAGCTAGCATGCACCCCACCTATATGAACATCTCTCCCATAAGAAGTGGCTCTGCACATTCTTTGTCTCCTGCTTTGGAACATAGTGGCTCATTCGGCGATTGTTATTCCAGCCATCAGTTAAACCCTCTTCATTCTGGAGCAGTGGAAGACTGCTCTCCAGCCAGGACTAATCCCTACTGCTACTAGACTAGTACTGGAGAAGACAGATTCCTTATTTATAGTGTCTGGCTGATAAGCTTTCTGTCATCATTAGAATTGGCTATAGCTAGGTTATATTATATAGGACCTGGAGATAGGTGGCCTGTATTGCGTATGGTGGAAAGCTCAGTAACTGGGAACCAAAGTACGATGCTATGTCAGAACAACAGAGACATTTTCCAGACTGTCCTTTTTTAGAAAAACACTGGGGTTTAGTATTTCAAAGCTCAGTGTGCAAACACACTCAGCTTGCATGAGAACGTTTATATACTGATGATGTAGTGCTCCAGTTCAGCCTGAGCAGCTTGAAAGTGTGGTTTTTATTATGTGGATCACAGTTATGATGTCAAATGTTTTTGTTGTGGTAGCTTGAGGTTTTGGGAATCTGGAGGTGACCCATGGGTAGAACATACCAAGTGGTTTCCAGGATGAGAATTCTTGATACACATGAAAGGGCAGGAGTTCGTTGAGGAAACTCAAGCTAGACAGCCTCATCTTCTTAAACAGCTATTGTCAACTTCAGATACATCTGAAGAAAATCCTGACCCTCCAATTGTGCACCTTGGCTCCAGAGAAAGCTCTTTAGAAGGCATGGTCATGATGAACATACCTGTGGTTAAAGCAGCTTTAGAAATGGGCTTCAGAAGAAGTTTGGTAAAATAGCCAGTTCAGTCAGTGTCAAATCCTCACCACAGGAGAGAAGTACAAGACTGTCAGTAATATTGTGTCAGCACTTCTTAATGCTGAAAATGAAGGAAGAGAAGAGAAGAAAGAAAGAAAAAGCAAAGAAATAGCATCAGGTGACATGTCATTAACTCAGGAAAACAGAATGGTTCTCTTTCAACAATTTATTTGTGTCCTTCCTATCCTGGATAATCTTCTAAAGGTCAATGTAATCAATACACAGGAACGTTATATTATCAAACAGAAAACACAGATACATTTACAAGCAAATTTGTCTGTTATACTTATTTAGACTAAGTATATATAAGCCAAGTGCAGGAGTGACTGTTTATCAATGGTACAGTTCCTTCTTCAGTAAACATTTCTGAGAGTAGAAAAACTTACTTGTCTAGGTTTTTGTGTATATTGGTCCCCATTCTTTTAGCCACAATAGGTCTTCTTACTTGCTAAGGGACAAGAGATTTTGCTATCTCTACTCCAGGTTTTTAAAGTTTTTATTCATGAAATTGGAAGAGATGAGTCTGAAACACACACACACACACACACACACACACACACACACACACATATATATATATATATATATATATATATATATATATATTTCTTGTATTGTTCTCCTCTCCCTTAATACATACCATAAGTTTGTCTTTACTCAGTTCTGTCCTCAACCTTCTTTGTAAACCTATAGTAGGGATCCCTTGTATTACTTTCCTGTTGCTGTGATAAACTACCGCAAGCAAGGGAAGAAGAGTTTATTTGAGTTTATGGTCCCAGTTTCCAGAGGGATTAGGAGCCATCATGGTAGAAGGGTTGGGTGAGGTGGCCTGAATAGGAATAGAAAGCTAAATGCTTACATAGTCCAACAGGTATAGAAAGCACAGAGACACTTGAAATCTGGCAAGGCTGAAGAACTCTCACACCTTCCCCCAGGGACATACTTGTTCTGACCTGGTCATACCTTCTAAATGCTCCCAGAACAGTGCCATCAACTGCAGAACAAATGTCCAAAGACACGGGCTGGAGAGATGGCTCAGAGGTTGAGAGTACTGGGTACTACTAAAATGGATGTAGGTTCTCTATCCCAGCACCCACATGGTGGCCAAGAACAATTGTCCATAACAACTCCAGTTCCAGTGGATCTGACACCTCTTCTGACTTCTGTGGGAAATCCATGGTACCTGTGCTCTTACACACATTCAAGTAATATACACATAAAAATGTTAAAAATTTTAAAAGTCCATATTTTTAGAGCCTGTGGAGACACTGTCATTCAAACCACCAGATCCCTGAAAAGAATACTGTGAATGTGTGGAAACTCCCCATCTCTCTGAAGTTCATAAGGTTGTTTGCTTTAAGTAGGAGCACCCTTAAGTTTGGCAGTTTATTTGTAATGCTACAAAATAAGCCATATTGTGTTCTACCATGGCTCCATTTTAAACTGCATTTTGAGAGATTCTGTGGTCTTCTATTTTCAATTGACCTCATTAGCTTTTCTTTAAATATATCTTATTTATTATACCAATATTATGATAAAAACTTTTCATTCTATGGGTAATCAAAGTGTTTCCTATGAAGTTAACATCTTCCCTGTCTCTATATAAAATAGAAGACAGAATATCATTTGATTTTTATTTTCACTAGTGTAAGTGGTAAATTCATTAGGACATAAATGGCTAATTAAGAAGCATTTTGTTTCTTAAAGTGCCTCTCACATTCTCCTTTACATTTTCTTGACATTTTCCATATTTTTGTGAGACAGGAGTGAGAAAGGCCACAATGGCCACAAATTTTTAATGTCCTCAAAGTGGACCTTGAACTCCTATTCCTCCTACCTCTAACTACCCTGTCATGAAATTAGAGGTATACTGTACCATGCTCAGCAACACTATCAGTATTTTTATTTGTGAAATTTTCATTACATACATACATACATACGTTAATATAAAGGCTTAAATTCATTAAATTTTTATAGTTAGTAAAATAACCTGTGTTCTAATTCCAGAACCTATGTGGTGGTAAGCAAGCATCCATAACTCCAGTTCCAGGGGGTCCTGATGCCCTCTTCTGTCCTCCACAGGCATTTTATGACACAGATGCACTTACACACATCCAGAAACAGCACTCATACACATAAAATAAAAAAAGAAAGAATAACTTAATGAAGACAGTAAGTACAAAATGTATTTTGGAAAAATGATGCCAGGTAAAGAAACATCTAAAAATCACAGCCAAACTCGATTCTCACAGACAAGTCATATGCCTCCCCTTGGCTAAGCTCTAGGTAGAAGAAAGGAATCTGGATTAAAAAAATTCCATGGTATATTCAGTTTCACAAGGAGTAACTGGGCTTGTGTGAACTGACTGAAACAGTAAACTTCTGGCTGTATTTCTTAATCTTTAATACAAATAATGGTTATATAGGGATCTTGTTAAAAATGTAAATTCAGATACAAAATGTCTCTGGAGGTATTCAGGAGAAACAGATGTTGTTGATCTTGTTTTGGGTAGCATGACTTTAGAGATTAATTTGTATGGGAGAATTAGAATTAATTGTATTTTATTTCAGATGAATTGTAAGGCTAGGGAATCCATAGTGGCAAATTCTTCTCAGAGTTGTTCTGCATTCTTGAATAAATAGTTCTCTAAATTTCAGAGGGTTATTAGTAAAGAAAAGATTTTTATGAAATTCTTAAGATAATATATGAAATATAATGTAAATATTTTAGGTTAAATGGTGTTAATCAAAGCTTCTGGATTTTAATTATGACACATTAAAACAGATGCACACCTATACTAGTTTTGTAAAGTGTAACTCAAGAGAGAAAGCATATGTTATGATATTTGAAATGTATAGAAACCAACTAACTGAAAGGTTCAAATCCATTGATATATCCCAACTCACATATATGGTGATTGAGATAATATGTTTTCAAATCCAGGGAGCTTCCCAGAAGGCCAAATTCGTGAGTTCATACTGAACACATAATCACCAATTCAAGTGCCTGTCCTTGTGTGGGAAGATCCAGTTTGAATTAGGGGCTAGTTCTCAGCTAGCACCCCTCAGGGCACTATGTGGGAGTCATGGGATTTCTCTGACCCCACACCAAGAGGGAGTAAGCAACATGGCCTTGGCACATGATGCTAGGCAGAGCAGCAGTACACCATGGTGTATAACTGGGGGACTGTGATTGGCTATGGGAGCTGACATAATTTTGCTTATAAAAGTGAGTTGCAGCAGGCAATAAAGCGAATTCTCTATTGCCATCATTACACAGAATTCCTGGCCATTATTTCTGAATGCATAAAGGCCAAAGTAGGCCTGGATTTCGAGTGTCGTGGCCAGTGTGTTGGATGGCAGTTCATCAGACCACCAACCTGGTAATATGGTGTGGGCTGGACAGAGACCAATGAGGTCACCAGCTGTGAACTGAATTCTGAGTGGGTGTAGGCTGAAGATAGGCCATCAGCCATCAATCTGAAATTCCTGTCCAGAGACCAGCTGTCTTTGGGCAGGTGAGAAAGCATGGCCAGACAGGAAATGTTCTGTTTTCCCAGGCTAAGGACCTGAGTTGGAAGTAGCTCTCAGGTCAGGTTATGAAAGTAACCAACTGACTTCTGCGCCAAGGGGTCAGTTCCCTACAGTGGCCGCAGGCAGGCACTGTGCTACACTTCCCTTAGTGGACTTTGCTGTACTTGCTCGTAGCAAGGGAAGCTCTCACATCCTTGGGTATGTCTCCTATATTCAACATCATCCACCCAGGTTCCCAGAAGCCTGTAAGACTTTCCTTGTGATCAAGAACCACCAATGGCTTTTTCTGTCTTTCTACTTCATCTTCTGAGGTCTCAGTGTTCATTTCAGAAGACAGAGTAGAAAGACAAAAAGCCACTGGTGGTTCTTGATCACAAGGAAACAGTCTTACAGGTCTCTGGGAACTTGGTCAAATGAACATAGAGTAATGATGACAGCATGTACCAGACTCATGTCAACTCAGTAAGACAAAAACCAAGAATAAAACTGGGGGAAATGCAGAGGAAGCCCCAACTCTGGTAGAGGAACTATTGACAGCTGATCCTACTAGATGAGGGAGAACTGGTTTTCTTGGGAAAAAGCATACAAAGAAACCCTCCAATTCACATTTACTTTTAAAAAAAACCCAAAATACTTAGAAATAAGTGTAACCCAAAACATTAAAGATCTCTACAATGAAAATACCAAAACTTTAAAGAAAGACATAGAGAAAACACTAGGAGATGGAAAAATCTACTAGGCTCATGGATTGGTAGAATCAATAAGGTGAAAATGACCATATTACCAAAAACGATTGTTTTTGTTATAGATTCAATGTGATACAATCAAAATACCCACAACATTCTTCACAGAACTAGAAAAATCATCCAAAAATTCACATGGAACAAAAATGATTCCATATAGCTAAAAGAATTTGAGCAAAATGAACAATGCAGTAGGCATCACCATACCAGCTCTCAGGTTATATTACAGAGCTATAGTTAGATAAACAGCATGGTACTGGTGAAAAATAAATACATAGATAAATGGAACAGAATAGAAGACTTAAATGAGTGCATACAATTTCAGCCACTTGATATCTGACAAAGGTGTCAAGAACACACAATGGGAGAAGAACACCATCTTGAACAAATGGTGGTGGCAGAACTGTATCATCAAATGTAGAAGAATGAAATTAGACCCTTATCTTTCTCCCTGTACAAGACTCAATTCCAAGTGGATCATAGACCTCAATATAAAGTCTGCCATTCCAAAATGGCAGAAAAACTCATAGGCAATATCCTCAGAGAGTACGGGGTGGGAAAGGACTTTCTTAATGGAACAAAAGACAACAATCAGTAAGTGGAACCTCATTAAGCTACAATGCTTCCTTATAGCAAAAGAAACAACTAAGTAAGTGAAGAGGAAACCTACAGTTCTAGTTTGCTTTTCCATTGCTGTGACAAAACACTTTTGATCAATTCCAACTTGAAGAGGAAAGGATTTATTTGGCTCACATCACCTGGGTCACAGTTATCACTGAGGGAACCCAACATAGGAACTCAGGGCAGGAGCCCGGAGGCAGGAGCTGAATCACAGACCATGGAGGAATGCTGCTTATAGGCTTGCTCTCCTGGCCCATGCCCAGCCTGCTTTCTTACACTGTACATAATCAAAGAGAAGGACACAGATGTTGGTGAGGGTATGGAAGAAGGGAACACTCATTCACCGTTGGTGGGAATGCAAACTAATGCAGCCACTATGAAAGGCAGTGTGGGGAACTCTTAAAACCCCCCAAATGAACCTACAATATGACCATGTTATACCATTCCTTGGCATATATGCAAATGACTCATCGTACTATGTTTGTTGCTGCTCTCTTCACAATAGTAAAGAAATAGAAACACCTAAATGTCCCATAACCCTTTAATGGATAATGAAAATGTGGTACATCTATACAATGCAGTATTACTCATCAGAAAGAAAAGATGCTATTAGGAAATTTGCAGGTAAATTGATGGAAATAGAGAATGTTATTCTGAGTGAAGTAACACAAAGACAGAAAACCAGGCAATGTATGTTTTCCCTCAATTGTGGACTTTAGCACCAATCCCCTTACATGAGTATATATCCTGATAGAACATCAGGAGCTAAGAAATTGAGAAGAACAGATGGAGATAAAGGAAAAGAAAAATGTTAAAACAGGGGTCAGTAAAGAACAGATGATACTGGGGGAGCAGAGTTGGAATAGTGGGGATATTGGGTTGGAAGGGGAAGAGGGGGTTATGATGGGAGGTTGGGAAATCAGAAGAGGGGAAAGGTGGGGACAATGAGGGAGGTGGGGGATTGGTAAGGGAAGAAGAAAGAATAGATATGATTGGCAGGGAACACAGTGCAAGACAGAGAATACCTCCCTTTGAATGGTTGGCAAGAGTAAACCAAGTGACTCTGAAAACAAAGTAGGCTGTCTCCAAAGCTCTTGATTTTCTATCAGAAATAGGAAATAGGACCCAACAGTTCAGAATACAGCATGCTTCAGGGATAGGACCTAGATCAATGGAACATGAACTGACCTGCAAATTTTGGGTCATTTTTCTAGACAAATAAAATTTCTTACCATATACTAACTATGGAATCTTATATTTACAAACGAGCATATCATAGGCCACTCATTATAAAAGCTACTCTAAGCAAAAGTGGGAGGGCACTGCAGAATCTGACAACTGCTCAGACACAGATCACATACATCTGAAAAAAAAATCCCCATTCCTAAGAGGCACATCTAAAATTTAAACTCGACACACAGAATGAGGGGCAGAGAGAAAACAAGCACACCCCTTGATTCTCACCTGTAATGCTTACATACACAATAAAGTGTGAGGCAAACAGAAGGCCACAACTAGTCAACCTCTAAAAGTGGGAACCCCCAGACTCTGTATTCCTGGATGGGACCCCTATATTAAACCACACTTACCTATGGCTCAGGGCTCATTGTAGAAGAAAACGTGGACAGATTGTTAGAGTCAAGGCTGTTGCATAAATTTGGAGAAGCACTGGGTAGCAATCTACCAAAAGCTTTCACAGGTAAACCTGTGGCAATGTAGGCGTCAGGCATGAGACCCATGGCAACTGGGTCAAGGTCTCAAAGCAGAGAAAGAGAAATGCATGGGAGACTGACACTGGAATGAAAACAGTAAGAGACTGAATGAGTACTGTTGGGTGGGGAAGAATATGCCTTACCTAGGATTCTTAGACATGCTCACTTAGCCTCCAGTGGATCTATTTGCACAGAAGAATGTCTGGGTTTGGGAGCTTGACTGGACAGGGTTTATTTTTAATGTTGTAATTCATGAGTTATAATGAGGGGTTAGGGCATGGAGGGGACTGGGTTTGATTGGGAACCATTATAGGAGTTGTACAAATACTCAACCAAATAATAAATAAATAAAAAAGAGTGAAGTGATGCTAGAGACATCTGTGTAGTCAAACTAGATAGGCCCTAACATATGGGACAGAATGCATGGAATCCTGTGTGTGGACTATGGGGGATACCATTTGTGGAGCAATTGAAATGGTATTAAAATATCCTATATGAAATGCAGAAAATTCAATAAAAATGTATATTGAACCAATTTCACAATCTTACCAAGTTCTACTAAATAATATTAAGGCTATAGGAAATCAAGTCTCAGGGAATGGGGAGGTATCAAATGCCTCTACTTCTACTTTGTAAATGTCTGTATGAGCCAGAAAAATGTCCAAGGTAAGAATCTGTGTACTACCTTGTACCCTGGGGAATATTTAATGACTAAAATTCTCCATTATGTCTGTCCTTATAATTCCACCTCCTACATGGCATTCCCTAAGAAGCCAGAATCTCCAAATTTAGGAATATGAAAATTATTAGTGTTTTAATGGAAGGACATCTTGCTAGCTGTACCTCAAATTTTTGTACTCTTCTTCTTGGGAAATAGAATCAGTTTATTTAATGTTTTATCCAATTGACAAGGAAAGTCCCATGAGTTACTCTTTTTCCTTCCTGTTGCTTTCTCTCTATCACCAAAATGTGAATGATTCCAGGAAATATATATATATATATATATATATATATATATATATATATTTAGTCTTTCCTCCCATCCCTTAAGAACTAGATGATATGTGGCTTGTTTATTTTTTGCAAGAACCCTCTGACAGGATGGGTCGGACAACAGAATAGGTCATAAATTATTAGATGGACAGAATTACCAATGGGACAGTTGTTAGAGCAGAAAGCAAAGTAGTATGAGTTCAAAAGGGCAAGAAATTTCACAGTGGTTAAGATGGATAGAATGAAGTGTCATTGGACACAAGAAACAAGACTCCAAATATTAAAGATTGGAGTAGTGTTTCTGCTCATTTAGGAACTTTCTAATGATTTCTATTGGGGGAGAGGTCAATTCCCATGCACTTTTCTGAATCTTAAAAGTAGAGGCTAAAAATTGGTATCAGCTCCCTTGTAGCTGGATCTAAACAGAAGCTGTAGTCCTGAGCTTATTTTAGCCCACAGATACTATAAGAAACATAAGTTATTATGTGGGTAAGGAAGAGCTGATCTTCCTTAAGGGAGGGACACTTAAGCAGGCTGTCTAAACCCCAGTGGATGAATATGCACTGAGGATCATTAAGGGATGTTAACTTGACCCCATAGGCCTTAACATAAATAGCAGAATGCATGAAATCCACTGGGGTGAGATATGGGAGGTGCCCATCGGGAAGGGGATACAAAGATGATCAATGTTTTGTATGAAATACACAGAAATCCAATTTAAAAAGATCAAACAAATTGCACAATTTTTAAAAACAATAATGTTTTTGCAATTACATATAAGTTCTGTCATACAAATGGATTTCTAGGATCAGACTAGTGTACATTTGAAGACCTCTGATTGAATAAAGATGTAATTAAAAGCTTTTAATTTAATATTGCGATCATATCTTTTTTTCAGGCTTGCTCATAGAGTGAATGGAGACAAGATATCATTTCCTGGCCAAGCCCCAGTTCTCTTCCATCATGGATGCCCAGAGTCCTGTCATGGACTCCATGACCCCCACCCATGATGGCAAAATGGGGAGAAAGAGCCAGCTAGCCACACGTGGCTGTTTTTTATATGCTCCTTGTCCCTCCTCTAACATGGCATCCAGGGCTTCCCAGAGTTCCTTGTGCTTGTTCCCAGTGAGCATCACACAAAGGGGCTTAGCTCTGTCCTTAGTTCTTAAGTAAAGTAAACTGGATGGGTCACTGGATCCCTGAGGGTTCCCTTAGAGAGGCAGGGACTCTTGGGCATAAGAAAACTTCATAGTCAAAAGTCTGTCCTTTTTGAAGGACCACCCATGTTACAGCCCAGACTAAATCTCTGTGAAGCTGAAATTCACAGCCTTTGAGAGAAACTGCTTGCTCATCTTGTGGATAATTCAAATTTAAGCTATTTCATTGCATCAGCACATTTTACATCATAATCTGTAGTGCTGAAGAAGATAGGGCACTCTGTGCCCCTTGTTTGTTGTGATATAATGAAAAATGAATAAAGTGGAATTAACTTCAAAGGCCAAGTGTATCTGGGAATTGACAGGAAAGGACCATGCATAGGTATCTCATATGATTTTGAAACCGATGAAGAGCAAAGTTCAACACATCCAGGAACTGTATAAATCTATTCTGAAATGTGAATATTAATAAAAATGTTTATGAACATGTTTACAAAGCTTTCTCTGAAAATAGCTCTCATAAAATCAGTAAATATGTCACTTTACCAAATAAATCACTGCATTTATTCCACTGAGTAGTGAGGCTCAGAACCAGCCTTTGCTATTGATTAGGATGCTGTATGGACTTCTAGATCATTTGGAAATTTGTTACAAGTAAATTCTTACCTTCCAAGGGTGCTTAGCTCTTTATTTTGGGAGATCATCACCACACAGATTTTGGAAGACTTCAGATTCTTGTAAAGAAGTTGCAATAAATTGCCCCTAGGGTTGGGGAATACTTTTATAGTCACAAATTTGCAATAATGCTAAGCTTTCTTTGTGATTTCTCCATTTCTCAGCCTGTAACTTTTATTGTTTAATACCCTGTTTAGCTTAGTATTATTATTAGCAATCCAGACCCATTTACCAATGCCATCTTCTTTCATGATCTTTTCATTCCTATGTTTGCTGCATTGGTAAAAGAAGAGCTGTAGTCCTCACAGAGAAACAAATGTATACTACGCACAGCTTCCTATGGGGGAAAATATAGTAGGATTTGAAAGAAGTCTACTTCAGGGATTGGAACACATGTTTTTAAAAGGTACAGATAGTAAATATTTTCAGCTTTGTGAGCAACATGGTCTCTGTGCCGCTGATCAACTCTATAGTTGCAGTAGCAAAAACACAACACAAAGTAAAAAAGAATGTGTCTTGTTCCAATAAAACTGTATTTAACAGAAAAGACAGTGATTCAGATATGGCTTTCAAGTCATACTTTTCTGAGACATGGTCTATAAATAGCTGTTTATTTTTCATACTTATCTCAATTTTTCATTTTAATTCTGACATGTTTTTCTTCCTGGTAGCCCAGATATATTTCTCCCTTGAATATAGACACAAAACATTTCTGGTATATTCTATTTGTTCATGTTTTCCTTTTTCTTCTGAATACTGGACTTGAAAAAGAAGCCAGTGTTAGAGCAAGATGAACACTGTCTTCCTTTTAGGATGTAAGCAAAAGTAATGATGCCTCTTGCAGTAATTTCAGGACCTCTAGGTCTTATATACATCATAACTGTGTGAGAAAGGCTCTGCCAGACTTTCATTAAATTAGGGCTCTTCTTTATGACACACTAGTGAGCAAACCAAGAGTCATAAGTCTTAAGAGGAGGAATACAGAAAAAAACCTTAATTCAAAGTTCAGTACATCATGGAAACACCAAACGATGCGGCTTATTTGAACACAGCATAAAGGAAGGCTACCCATTTCCTAAATAATTGTAGAACAAATGACATAACCCTGGGATGAACACACTCACAACTGCTGTGCCTCAAAGTCTCAGTTTCTTTATCAGAATCTCTTCTAGACATGTATACAAACAAAACTCTCAAGAGTCTGTAAGTTTCCCAAACGGATGACAAGTAATCCTAATTTACAGGTGATTCTGTTGCAGATACTGTGTCCAGGCATATTTGTAGGTGACGTTGTTCAGTATTCTAGAACAGGGATCTCTTGAATTCCAGTTGATAAAGTTAAATGTGAGAGTCCTTGTCTCCTCATCCCCGAAAATCTCTGTGATAATCAGAAAACTGGACTGGGGGCCTTTCTACTCTGTTGGGTGTTTTATGAGACCATGGCCCTCTTGATAGCACCTTCACTCCTGTAACTTAGGACAAGTTTTGCCTGAGGTTCTTTTTCATGATGTTACATCATGGATTTCAGAGCTAAACATCAAAGTAATAAAGACTGATTCATCTCTAAACACACTCTCTTGCTTCAAATTACCTTCTTGGTCTTCTTTTCATATAATCACACTGTCTCCATCCTTTATGATGTTCTTCTTCTGGAAGTTTTCTGAAATTAGTAGAAGTAACATTAATCTCTATTTTATCTATTGGTGGTTTACCTAATCCATTTCATTAGATTAATTTAAACATCAATTTCTAGTTACATACTGTGCTATGCATCTTGAGGACAGGGACTTTATATATCATCTAAATCACCTGTAGTCACAAGTGCTGACTACATCCAAAATCAAAATATATTCAGAAAGTATATTTAGAAAAATTATGTTCTTTTTCAGAATGATGAAAGAGGTATGAAGTATACTGACCTTCATACTTCAATGAGTCATTTGATGGCCAAGGACCAATGGTGAATAACTGGCAGACAGGCTTAACTTTACTAGATACTTATGTGCACATGTACATACTTGACTGTATTTATGTGAATGTTTCTGTTTTGCATATATATAATTATATTTAATGGATGCATATTATCTATCACACACACACACACACACACACACATATATATATGTATATATATACATATATTATATATAATCAGTTATTCTCTATGCTCTAATTGCCTATATTGAATTATGATAGGCCTGAGAGAGAAGATCACTTCATGCTCAGCCCTTTCATCTCTAATCAGTGGAAGAATACAGGATATTATGTTCTACATCTCGGAATTGTGATGCGGTATTTACTATTAAAGAGATATGAATCTTTGTAAAGTTTAAGGCTCTTTCCCCTTGTTCCGTTTTATCCTCCCTTCCCTCTCCTTCTCCTCTCTTCCTTTTCTCCCCTACTCTTCTCTGTCTTTCCTTTTGGAGGCAGGGTTTCATTATACAGCCAAGACCACCTCAAACTTTGGCCTCAGACACAAGGGGGCAGGGATTTCATACATCTGTCAGAAGAATTTTGATTTAAGTGCTGGCCATTAATCCAAAGCAGCTATTTCCTTCAGAAAAAAGCAACTATTCATTCATGAAAGGGTAAAGGATGCTCAAGATTCACAAAAACTTCCAATACTGGCAAGGCTCCTTCTCCAGGATATATGTGGTAAGCAAGTGCTGGGAGGAGAATCCTTCATGGTGTAGTGCTTTTTATTTTTTTTCACACTGCATAGAGATGTAGTTTTCATGCATCCTGTGGTGTAGAGTGCTTGTAATTGTTCACATCACTCATTGCCCAATAGTGGAGGTCACCCTGTACATTCATTGGCTCACAAAGCTGGACTCCATTGGAGTCATTTTGTTTGTCTCCCTATGAGGTGAATAGAAATAGACTCCCTGGGAAAAGCAATAAAACAAATGTAAACTCATATTACCAACAGAATACCTCTCAATCTCCCATCATCAAAACGAGATTAAGTGGGGGCTGGAGAGAGTGCCGACTGCTCTTGCAGAGGACCCGGGTTTGATTCACAGCACCCACGTGGCAGCTAAGAACTGTCTTTAACTCCAGTTCCAGGGGAATCCAACACCCTCTTCTGACCTCCGTAGCACTGCAGGACATGGGTGCACCAACCTACATGCAGACAGTACACTCATACACCTAAAAAAATTTAAAAACCTGAGATTATGTAAATGGGTATTTAAGTCTATGCATCAAAACTAATAATCCAACATATATTACCAGAAGGGTCAATAAAAAGATTTTCTATGTAAATCACTGATGACTTTATTTTATTTTATTTTATTTTATTTTATTTTTGGTCTTTTCAAGACAGGATCTCTGTATAGTCCCAGCTGTCCTGGAAACAGGACTGTAAACCAGGCTGGCCTTGCCTTGAACTCACAAAGATCTGCCTGCTCTGCCTCCCAAGTGCTAGGATTAAAGGCATGTGCCACCATGACACACTTTTCTATGTGATATATATATATATATATATATATATGTTCATGTTTTCATGTATGTGCATGTGTGTAATGTTGGAGGTGTAGGGGTGTGAGCATGCGGAAAGGTAGATATGTGTAGATGGGTCTGGGTGTTTGGGTTTGGGAAGTGGGTGTGGGAGGGTGTGTGTAGGTGCATGGGTGTGGGTGGGTGGGTGGCTAACTTTAAATCTCAGGAGATGTCTACAGAATCTTTTAATTTTTTTTGAGAATTTCATATTTTTATTATAGTTAAGCATGCTCTCCTATCTACAACTGTGCCCTACCCTCCATGACTTAATGCTTTCTATTATTATTTGTTTTGTTAAGGCCTATTGAGTCTAATCTGTGTTCCTCAAATGTTCTTGGGTATGTGTCTGTTCCTTAGAGTCTGGTCAACCTGCCAGGCATCACAACACAACAGTAAAGAAAACTCTTCCCCCTCTCCCTGAAGCTATCAGTTGCTAATAGGTCCTCAGCTAAGGCTGGGGTTTCTTACTACCTTCCCATCCATGATGAATTTTTGTCTGAAATGGGCTTGCACAGTCTAGTGGGTGCTGTAGAGACAGAATCTTTTAATGTGACCTAGGGATTGCAAGTATGCTGGAGTGGGTGGCCTGCAAGCCCCCAAAATGTGTCTCTTGGTGCCTCTCTGGAACTGAGATTACAAGTATGCATCTTGCAGGCTGGAGAGATGGCCTAGCAGTTAAGAGCGCCGACTGCTCTTACAGAGGACCCGGGTTCAATCCCCAGCACCCACATGGCGGCCGAGAACCGTTTGAAACTCCAGTTCCAGGAGAACTCCAGTTCCAGGGGAATCCGACACCCATTGCACAACACGGGTGCACAAACCTGCATGCAGACAGTACATTCATACACATACAGAAATAAATAAAATTAAAAAAATACTTTAAAAAAAAACAAGTATGCATCTTGCTTTTTATTCCTGTGCCATGCAGGCTCCTACTTAGAACCCCAGGTTTATATGGCAAGTCCTTACCTGACACAGCCAACACCTAGATGTCAAGCACTCTTAATTGTCGTTGTTTCATAATGTTTACCTTAATCCTCAGAAAAAATAAAGAAACCTGAAAAGTTGTTATTCTTCCATTTTGTAACTTGAGTAGCTGACATTCAGATTGCTATGTAACTACTGCAAAGTCATATTTGATTTAAATGGACAACTTCAAAACTTGTTCTTCAGACCCTCTTTTTTTAATGGACTGTATTTGCTGCAGTTTAGTTTTGCCTCTGAATAATGTATTTGGCCAGTTAATAACCTTTATATTGATATCATAGTTTACATGTTCAAAGCCCCTGAGAACATCTTTTTTTGTTTTTAATTGAAATTTTGTGCAATCATATAACATTTCTCCATCCAATTTTAGACTCAATCCCCTTTACCTGCTCCCCACCCCACCTGATTTTATGCATTTTGCCCTACATGTCTTGCATCGTTTTGTGGTTTTCTTTTTCAGTCCTTTTTAAAATTTTCTATGCAGAGCTTTATTGTGTTGGGCTGAGGTTTACTGTTTCAGTCAGTTCTTTGACCCAGTCCTTTTGTTGTTGTTCCCTCCAGTTTGTATTGCTCCAAAATATGTGTATATACTTTTCAAACATATACCAAATCAGACCCTCTTTTTAAAATACCACAGTGAACATCACATATGCACATCTGTAATCATTGTAATAATTTTCTTAGAGATCTATTTACTACATTTTATATGTATGAGTGAGTGTTTGCATACATATATGCACTCATACATACATATTATATACATAAGCATATATATATATATATATAATATAATATAATATATTATTATATGAAATTACAGGTGGATTCTCAGCACCATGTTGGTGCTAGGAACCTAACTTGGGTCCTCTGGAATACCAGCAAGTACCCTTAATCACTGAGCCATTCCTTAACTGCCCTCACTATTATTATTGAAGAAATTTGCTTGATATTATTATAAAATATTAATGTAGTTTTTGTTATAGGTATTAGCAATTGCTAAAAATTTTAAGTTTTTGAAATTTTTGCCATTTGTATAAAGAGGTACTTCCTTTGAATTGTTGTTCTTACTTTTTGTTTTTGTTATATCTAAAAGCATAGTATTTTATAAATTCTTTACCACTTTCCAGAAAAAAAAATGTTGAATAGTTTCACTTCTTCTTTGATATCAGTACTCTACTCAGTGTTTAATACTTCAACAGCTTATATACTAAATTTACCACAAACTTATTAAATGTAAACTTTGTAAGTCTGATTATGATAGCTTTTCTTTAGATTGTAAGTTAAAAATTCATGCCTAGTTAACAGAACAAATATACTTTAAAATTTTTTAACTTTATACTTTTTAAAAATATTTATTTACTGGGTTAGTGTCTGGCTTGGGTACCATAGTGAGGTCGTGTGTTGAGGGCTCAGGTTCCGGACCTGCTAGGATCACCTGGAGCAGCCTGGCACTGCTCCAGGCAGGTACAATTGATTTGCTGGTTTGTGGCAGAGTGGCTGGTGGCTGGTAGGCCTAGATTGGAGCCCTAAGCCCGTGCAGAGATTGGCTGCCTGGCGGAGTCGCCCCTGCCCCCCTTGCAACCGGAAGCGGTCCTGGGTTTGGGTCTGGCTCGGGTGCCACAGTGAGGTCGTGTGTTGGGGTCTCAGGTTCCGGACCTGCTAGGATCACCTGGAGTGGGAGACAACCTTCACTGCAGATACATCTGACATCTGACAAAGCATTGATTTCCAGAGTATACAAACTACTCAAAAAACAAATAAGAAAGAAAATGAATGAATCAGTCAAAAGATGGAGCAAAGAACTGAATAGAGACTCCACAGAGGAGGAACTAGAGATGGCTAACATCTTAAAAACTGTTCAATGTCACTAACAATTAGGGAAATGCAAATTAAGACCACTCTAAGATATCACCTCTCTCCTATAAGACTGGCCAGGATCAAGAAAACAAATGATACCAAGTGCTGGAGAGGTTGTGGGGAAAGGGGAAGACTCATCCATTGCTGGTGGGAATGTAAACTCGTACAGCCACTATGGAAACCAGTGTGGAGAACCCTTGGAAGACCAAAACTGAGCTTGCCATTTGACCCAGTCATACCACTCCTAGGTATATACCCACAAGACTCATCTTACTTCAGAAATACATACACAGCTATATTTACTGCAGCTTTGTTCACAATATCAAAAAGCTGGAACCAACCCAAATGCCCCTCAACTGATGAGTGGATAGAAAAAATGTGGTACATATACACAATGGAGTTCTATGCAGCAGTAAAAGAAAGACAACATCATGAACTTTGCAGATAAATGGATGGAGCTAGACGATATTATATTAAGTGAAATAACACTGTTCCGGAAAAACAAATCCCTCATCCGTGGATGCTAGCATCAATAACCCAGTTGTTAATATTTCTTGTGGAGAGGGATGCATATTAAAAGAACAACAACAGAAAGACTGCACCAGAAAACTGACTGAAATGGTGAATTGGGAGGAGTGGGAGGGGCAGGAGAGGGACACGGGTCTATATTCTATTAATGTATATTTAATTTAAAATTACATAGTGTTTTACTTAAAATTTATATAACAATAACTTTGGGATTAACATATACAAATGTTCTCTATAATTTTTGTGTTATACAGTATCATCTTGTAACATTTTCTTTTACCTGTAGGATAATTTAGCCTAAGGAATTAGGTTTGCTTCCCAAATTAACAACATACAGTCACCCAAGAAAGCTTTGATAAATTTAATGAAATTTAAACCTTGATTCCTGCCTATAGGTATGTGTATTACAACTGCCTTTTTGAGACTCATGGGTCAAAAAAAAATAAAAAAGGGGTGATACAGGTACATATTAAACCTTTTTGTCAAAAACTTTCAGTTTAATCTTGAAACTAACTATGGGAAAAGATTTGTATGTTCCCACAAGTCAAAATGTCACCAACTCAACAGCTGAGAAAGAAAGGATACAGCCTTCCATTGTGTAGGTTGTAGCAAGAAATACCAGCAGAGAAGTTGGCCCATCTTAACACTAAAAGAAAGAAAGGCCTCAGACTTCTACAGGCATCAAACATCTTTGAGGACCATAGGTGTAACAACTCTTTATAGTGAGTCCTAATGAACCTTACCTTCTAGGTGCAGCACAGTTTCAATATGAGAGACCTTACCTCTTTTTCATAGAACAAAGAAAAACATGGTGGTAATGAAGTCATCCTCTAACTGTAAATTAAAGCTGACTGTTATAGAAGTAATCTCTTATAAAACTGGTAAAACTGCTTTCTTTAATTGGCTAATGGACATAGGAACTGTGAAGAGGATTATTCTCTATTCAGAACCAAATATAATACTAAAGTCTCTTTAAGTGGTGCATATAAGCAAAATATATTAATACAGGAGAGCACTGATAGCAGCAATGGATTGTTCTACCTGGGAGATGTTGGCCAGGGGATCCAAGCCCCCCCCCCAAAAAAAGTTAAAGTCTTCTTGCCTGTAAACTGGGATACCTGCAGGAGGAGAGGCAGTAAGACCCTGCTGTCAGTGACCTGATGTATGCATGGGAAGGTTGTATGGAGACCGCATTTGCAAGTATACAGTTGGTCTCTGGAATACCAGAGAGTGTTACCAAAGGCCACTGAACCAATAAAGCAAATGTTGGCCTCCTTGAGTCAAGCAAGACTCCTCCACCAACATCAGCTACACCTCACCTGCTTGGAGATACTGTGCAGCAGTGGCAGCCATATGTCTGTATATCCCAAATCTATTTGGCTATTGGCTCTCTCCTTGGAGGAATAACTCATGGATGTTGCCACAAGCTTATATCCTCTACTGTATAGGAGATGTTATATGCCACAGTAAGACCTTGTCATCTTTCACAGGAAAAAAAGTAATCCATGGATTAACACACCATCCAAACATCTGTGTCTATACTAAAGTAACCTACCATAGTAATTAGCAATGTTTAAATATGTATATATTTAATCGCTTGTGCTTCATTAGTAGGATTGAAAGGTTATTCCTGGACAAACGGTCAGGAAGGATTGTTTGTCCAGGAATAACCTTTTTGTCAAAAACTTTGACAAAAATGAAAGGAAACAGCCAGAACTGATCAGTCCAAAACGACATCACCAGACAAAGTAGACTGTTCTGCTTCTCGTCCACCTGTGCCCCTTTTCTAAGCCTAAGGAAAAATCTGCGGAAGAGGGGAAGTGGTAGAATGTAAGGGCTGCGATTGGGGTGAATGGTAAAACTACGACAATGTAGTCTGGACACTTTATTTGATCAACTTGATTGAACATTCAAGCCCCTCCAGCTGGATGGTGGGTGCCTTGGGCTGTGTGGGTTTGGGCACAACTGCTTGCAAATTGCTTTCATATGAAGGGTGCTTGTACTAAAAAATAAAAAAGAGCTAGATACTGAAAAGTCTTTAAAGCAGGTTTTCATGCCAGGCCTGAAGAAGGCCAAGAGCTTGGAGGACGATGGTCATTAAAATCCACTCCGTAAGATTTGCAGTTTAAAAGGGCATACTTAAAAATAACATATATTTATATAGAGAGGTATTTCAGAGATTTATATAGAAATACAAAATAAACCATATAAGTTAATGGACTTGATTTCTCTGAAGTCATAGTCCAGTCATATGGCTTTAAAGGGCAAAGTGTATATTGGGTAAAATTAATTTGGCAGGTACTCAACTCTGCCCAAGCTTTATCAACATATTATAGGATATTTTAAGGCTTAGTGAAATGTTTAGATTAGTTAAATCTGGTTGTAAGTTTTGGTGAAAATGGTAATACATTTGAACTAATTGGGAATATAAAAAGTTAATTGTTTTATTTATAATTTGTATTGAACTTCCAACAGTAACGTTGGGGTTAAGGTACACAAATGGTCTATATATTTTTCTGAATTATACAACATCACATTGTAACACTTTCTTTTACTTGTAGGACAATTAAAAGAATTAAGCTTAAATTTACTTCCCAAATAAGCAGCATACAGTCAATGAGAAACAGTTTGGGTAAATTTAATGAAAACTTAAGCCTTGGCTCCTGATAATGGGTATGTGTAATACAACTTAGGCATCTAAGTTGTATTAACATAAACATAAAAATTTAAAAAACAAAAAGAGGGAGGTGGGAGGTTGGGTAGTATCCCTTCTGGGATACAAATGGAAAACTCTGTGTTCCAATCCTATTGATAAATTTTCAATTTTGAGATCTTGAAATTAACAGTGGGAGGAGAATTTTATGTTCCCACAGGTAAAAATCACAAATCTAAATGCCTGAAAACGTCCAACTTTTGGCTGTGCAGGTTTGACTGGGAAATGACAGTAGAGAGGCTGACCCATCTGAACATTCAAGAACGTGGAACTTCTGTCTGCCTGAGTCACAGACACTGAGCATCTCTCTGAATTCTATTGGGGTTAACTGTTTATAATGGGCCCTAATGAAGTTTACCTTCCAGATACTGAGAAACCTTCCTACCTCTCCCCTTTATAGGAAAAAGTAAAACATGATGGTAATGAAGTCATTCCCTAATTGTAAATTAGAGCCAACTGTTATAGTGGTAATATCTTATAAAACAGGTATAACTACCCTTTTTTAATTGACTGATAGGCATAGGAACTGTGAAAGGATAATTCTCTGTCTAGAGCCAAATTCAATAGTAAAGTCTTTATAAGCTGTGTAATTAAGCAAAATATATTAGTACAGGAAAGCTCTGACATCGGCAATGAATTATTCTGCCTAGGAGATGTTGGCTAGGGGATTCAACCCCCATCCCCAAATTATAAAGGCCTTTTGCCTATAAATGGGATATATGCAAGGAGAAAGGCAATAAGTCCCTGTTGTCGAAGACCTGGTGTGAGCATGAAAAAATGTTATGAGACGTCACTTGCTAATGTACAACTGGCCTCTGAAATTCCAGAGAGTGTTACCAAAGGCCATGAAAGCGATACAGCAAAATATTGGTCTCCTTGAGACAAACAAGACTCCTCTGTCAGTATCAGGTACACCTCAACTGCCTGGAGATACTGTGCAAAAGTGGCAGCCATATATATATATATATATATATATATATATATATATATAGCCCAAATCTAATTGGTATTAGCTCTGTCCTTGGAGGAATAACTCATAGCGGATGCCACAAGCTTATGTCCTCTAGTGGTTAGGAGAAGTTATAAGCCACAATAAGAGCTTGTCACCCTTTATAGAGAAACCACAGTTTGTGGATTAGCATACCATCCAAGCATCTGTGTCTATGCTCAAAGCTTAGCTTGCCATAACAATTAGCACTGCTTAAATGCCTGTACATCCAATTGCTTGTGCTTTGTTAGTATGATAAAACAGTATCACTGGATAAGCTGTCAACCCATGAAGGGAAACAACCTGAACAGATTAGAGTCTGAAATGACAACTCCATAAAAAGTAGACTGTCTTCTTCTCACCCACTTGTGCCCCTTTCCCAAAGCCTGGGGAACAAATTGCGGAAGAGGAGCTGTGGTAGAATGTAAGGGCTGCAGAGAGATAGGGATGAATCATGAGACTACAGCAATATAGACTGGACTCATAATTGATCAACATGCCTGTGCATAAAAGCATCATCAACTGGACTATGGGAACCTTGGTTGTTCAAAATTTGGACAAAGATACTTGCAAAATGCACCAATTACCTAATTGTATGGAAAACTGAGTAACATGAATGTTGTCTGAAAACAACTGTATTATTATATTGTAGAATCCCTTAACAATAAACAAATAAAAGAGAAAAAAATTATTATTTTATGTGTTTGTGTTTCGTCTATATAAACCTGGTGTATGTGCATTGCCAGTGGAGGACAGAGGAGCATGACAATCCATTATGGGGGTGTTGGAACCTGGACCCAGGTCCTCTGAAAGAACAAAACATTTTCTCAACTGCTGAGCCATCTTTCCAGCCAAATACACTCTTTAAAGCAAGAAAGTGAAATCAAATTGTCTTGTGATCAAATGTTTATATTTATATAATGTTTCTAAGCTATTTTTATTTCAAAATTATAATTTAAAATCAAGTGCATCGCCTTTAAAGAGCATGTTCTCACAACATTCTCAGTAATATATCAAACATACATCTTTATAACATATTTGTAGTGCTATTAAAATTTAAAACACAGGCAACAGAGACTAAAATTATGACATCTTATCAGAAGTAATAAGGGTACTTAGAATACAGGATGGCCATTTTGAATTAGTTGCCTCAAGTCTTCATATCTAGGCATGAAATTTATTATTATAACATTTGCACATAACTATAGTTTTTCATTAATGTGAAGAACAAATAAAATGCAGAGGTAAATATATAGCAGGAGAATACAATCCAAAATCTCAATTGAAGAATTTCATATGTTACATATTCATGATTTTTGTATGGACTTTTGACTTAATGAACATGGAGTTACCTAAAAACATTCTTTTAAATCATAAAACAATGTTTTAACTTCTAAACTCACCTTAATATATTGTTTCTTATAGCATTATCTTTATTTTAAAGGCATCATTATAAAACTTTTTTCAATTATCCTTTCATTTGTTTACCTTCAATGTTTATTAGATATTTATTCATGTTTTTTATTTGTTACATTTAAGTTAACATTGTTTTCAATCTCCTTAAAATTAAACAGAATTCTAAAGGACAGGAAGAACCAATGAATTTACATTTTTTAGACTCACTTAGGGCTCAGGGTAATTTACTTTGTAATGATATTTGACATTTGGAAATCCAGACTGTTTCACACAGTGGGTACTTATATCTGAAATTCCTAGAGAAATGTAGCTAGCTGGTGAATTTCAGTAACCTTCTATTCTTTTCTGTTTTAAATCTGATTAACTTGAGTGGAGTTTACATATAAACTTTTTAAATTTTCTTTCATCACTACCTTAAATGCACTGTCTTGAATCTTAGTTTCTACATCTTAAATACCCCAAAACCTGTTATAAGGAAATAGAGAGAATAATTACATAACCACAAGAAAAATTTGGGAGAGGTTTCTTAGAAAATGTAAAATTGAAAATGATAGAGTCACTTAAGAATGTAGGAAGAATATTTGGGATCAAGGGGATGTATTGTACTGAAGAATTATGAGTGACCACACACCTGTGAGCACATTTTTTGAACAATTTTATATTGATAATGGCTAATATTGTTTGTCAACTTAGTACACCTGGGAAAAGAAACCTCAACAGAGTACACCCGGGAAAAGAAACCTCAACAGAAAAATTGCTTCCATTAGATTGCTCTTTGGGCATGTCACTGGGCAATTTCTTGAAATGCTAATCAACATAAGAGGGCCCAACTCACTGTGGGCATTACCATTTCTAGGCAGGTGGGCCTGGAAAGGCAGCTGAATGTGACCCCTAGAAGTCAGTGAGCAGCATTCCTCCATTGTTTCTCTTGCAAGCTCCTGGTTTGAGTTCCTGTCCTGGCTTCCCTCAGTGAAGGACTAATACCAGTAAGAAAAAGTAAACCCTTTCCTCCAAAAGTTGCTTTTGTTCAGTGGTTCTTTTAATATAAATATATTTTATATTATTAAACTTTTTCCATAGGTCATACATTATCTCTCAATTGAATCTAGAATCACTTCCCTTTCCATGCCCCCCCACCCGAGTCCCTGCATTCTGCCATACATGTCCTGTATCTTTTTTTGAGTCTTTCCAGAGTTTTTTTTTTTCAGTTTTGTTATTGTTCTCTCCAACTTGTATTGTTACAGTATATATGCATATATATGCATAGTTATATATATAACTATGCATATATATGTATATATATATTGTATATATGTATATATATATGTAAATATATACATACATATATACCCATATCACCTGAACTGGAGAATTTTATTTTATTTTATTTTATTTTATTTTTGCTAAAAGATATCATGTTTTCCTTAAGGAGGTGCTCAGAGATTCCTCCTTGGCAAGCCCAAACATAATAGGTCAGCTGTTGATTTGCGGTGCAGGATCTCAACATAAGTTGTTGTTTTCGTTTTGTTTGTTCGTTTGCTTTGTTTTCATGCTCATATCATGCCATATCTTTAGCAATATGGTCTTACTGTCCATTTCTTATGTGCACCCGAGGTTATAGACAAATAGCCTTTGTTTTGGGGGCTTTTAAAGCCTCCATGGCCAACAGCTCCTGGCTGGTCAGTCCAGAACTGAACTGAAGCCTTTATCCACCAATGCTTTTTATTTGACNGTTGGTCAGAGTGTTTTGTCAATGGAAGACAAACCAGAACAGATGTCATGTTTTCCTTAAGTGCTCAAAAGTTCCTCCTTGGCAACCCAAAAAACTATCAATTCTGCACTTGTTCAGTGTTTTATCACGACACCAAAAGGAAAACAAGGGCAAGATCTTACGTAGCTCAATATGTGTCTTTAGTCTCACTATTTAGCTAAGTGATGACCTTGAATTTCTGATTCTTCTTCCTCAACTTCCTGAGTAATGGTATTTCAGGCATGTACCACCATGCCCGGTTTTGAATATTAGGCTCTTTTAAAAATATTTTATTATTTTCATTTCTTCTGTACATGTGTATTTCCTGCATTTGTGCAAGTGTACCCGTTTTTGTGCATTGCCCACAGAATCAGAAGGCATTGGATTCCCCTGGAACTGCAGCTACTGATGACTGCCAGCAGCCATGTGGTTGCTGGGAGTAAAACCTCTTTAAGAGCAGCAGGAGCTCCCAATTGCTGATCCATCTCTCCAACCCCTGAACACTAAGTTCTTAATTAGAATAATAAACATTTATTATTCTAATTATATATATATATATATATCCCACAGATATATATATATATATATATATATATATATATATGGACTAAAATTAAGAAAAAATACATTCTTTAGAGTTTGACAAAAAAATACAAAATTCTATCATGCCTTAATACAGTGTTTAATAGCTACTACACATATTAACTAATTGCATGTCAGATTAACTTATTTCCCAGAGCTGCCACTGTGATATAAATATATACAAATACGCTTTTTGAACTCATATTTATCCTTCAAAATCAATGAACTATTCCTAGAGTATATTTTTATGCTTCTAATTTTATTTTATGCTCTCCAAATCTCTAATTAATGGACAAAAGAGAAAAATATTGTCCCCTTCAATTTAAAACTTATACAGAAGATATAACCAGGATGTTTTCCATTTTTACTATGGGAAGAGAGAGGTATTTTATTTATTTATTTATTTATTTATTTATTTATTTATTTATTTAGTTATTTTGGTCTTTTTAAGACAGGGTCTCCCTGTAGCCCCAGCTGTCCTGGAACTCACTCTGTAGACCAGGCTGGCATTGAACTCACAAAGATCCACCTGCCTCTGCCTCCGGAGTGCTAGGATTAAAGGTGTGCACCACCACACCTGGCTGAGAGAGGTATTTTAAAAGTTTCATGAAGATTATATGACAGAACTCTTGTTCAATAATAGGAAATATACTAAAATTAACCGCCCAATATAACAATTAAACCTTTGGATCATAATAATTTAAACTACAGGTATTTTTATAATATGTATATATGAGAGTCCTATTAAAAACTTCACCCGCTTCAACTCTGTAAGTAATGCCAACATTGCCAAAGTATTATTACTTTATTTTTTTCTTTTTGATGATTTTATTAATGTATATTCAACTTATAAGATGATGTATTTATCTATCTATCTATCTATCTATCTATCTATCTATCTATTGACAAATAGGTACATAGATAGATGTTGTGTGTGTGTGTGTGCGTATCATTCTCTTTGCCTGTATTTATTCCTCATTGCCTTCTCTTCCCTCCTTTCTCACAGTTCCTTTTCTCAAATAGATATATATGAAAAAAAAAACTGTGATATTTATTTTTGCATTTGGTTTTCTCTTTTAGTACAATCCAGGTCAACTTATTTTCTTACAAATGACGTAATTCATTGATTTTTTTTAATACTAAGAAATATGTGCCAATCTTGTCAGAAATTTACTTTTGTAATGAACCCCAAAATTGGCCTCCTCATCCCATTCATTGCTAGAAGGTTCAGGAGCAAGACATAGAAAAATCATATAAGTTATTAAACCAAATTCTCAACTGCTTTATAACAAATGAGCAAAAATACTAGTCATAAATAACAGTGAGTTCATGGTTTCTGTGGCCAAGAAATGCAACAGGAATGAATGGTTTCTCTGCTCAGTTCTTACTGGGATGAAATCAAGGTGTGGGCTAGGTCTGAAGAGCCGATAAAGATCCAGAAATTCCTTTCTAAATTTCTGATTTGTGATTTTGTTATCTCTTGACCTGACAAATGTTTACACATTTCCCACACATTTGTTCAGAGAAATCCATCCTATCTTATGTCTTAAATTTTCTTGTTTAAATTTTGCCCTAATAAAATCTTTTTCTTTTACAGAGACAAGAAAAGCAGTGAGATAAGATTTTCCACTCAGTAGCAAGATAAGGTAAATAGTGTATGAGTGGAGTGTATATATGCACATTTTGGAGTGATATAAAATTAAAGGAAAAAGGCATATTTGTTAAGTTCATTTTGAGAGGAGACTTGGTGCAGAGAGGCAGATGTATCAGGACTCTGATGAAAAGGAAGCTGTATTTATTTCAGGCATGGCAGCTGGCCTGCTTGTGTCAGGATGAGGATGTCCAGCATTAGAATGGCAGTTTTATACACAGGCACACAAGGGAGCCAGTTTACAAGGAGGTGGGGGCAAGGAGATGAGGGTTTAGGGTGTAGGTGGATCTATGGCTCATCAGTAGAAGCATCTCAAGATAAACTGAGGCTCATGATGGGTGTCAGTAGCAGCCTGATTACAGCAACGTTCTCAGAACTTCTACCTCAGTTGGCTTCCTGGGAAATCCCTGACTTAGCAGGGCTTACATTTTGACAATGTTCAAAGAACTGACCAAACCAGTAAGCTTCTGTATAAGAAAAGTAAAAAATAAAATAAAGACTGAGAAAAAGATGCAAGTATTTTGTGGGGGGAAGGGGAGCAGGACATAGGAAAAGATCTAAATGTAAGAAATGTTTGTATGGAATTCACAAAAGCTAAATTAAAAAAAAACTTCTTGCCTTTTTACTTTCATAAGCCTTGAGTCTTTGTGATTAATGCATGAATTAGCTATTGTTACAGGCCATAAGTAACATTTATGAGCTCAAAGCAGCAAAAATTCTGCAACCGACAATTGTCAATATGTGTCCATAATTGGCCCTGTATTGGGGTAATCAGTGTCAAGCTCACCCTGATCTCTCATTTCACAAGTACATATTGCTTTATTTTATTTACAGGTTCTTTTAAGGCACACAAACAGATGGTTTGATTTAGAAAGCTTTGCCTTATCCAGAAAAATTAGGATTAGTCCAGATGGACTTTCAAGCATCAGTGCCAATATTGTACCTCTACCATATGGACAGGAAAATGTATGGCAGGAGACATGATGTTCCACTTTACGCCTTAACACAGATAATGTTAGATTTCTTGTTCATACTCATTAATTCTTGTTAGGAATGTGAGGAATGCAAATGACTATAAATAAAATCTTTTTTAAAAATACTAATTTTAATATTTCTAGCTGCTTCATGATTAGTAATTTGCCTATTAGTACTTTTTACTTTTTTAAGGTTTTGAAACTTAAAAAAATGCAAAATTATTTAGGGAAAAAATAGTTAACCACTTCAATAAAAGTGTATATAGAATTCTGTAGTTTGCCAATCTATAGAGCATGTATACACATGAACATGATCTGTATTTGATAACAAATTAGTGTAAAACCACCATAAATATCCTGTGACTAATGAGTAAATTCCTGCAATAGTTAAATTATGAATTTGGTTTGATAGTGATAAGAAAATTGTCGTAGTGGGAGACATCACTTTTTCAAAGATCAGTGGGTAAAAGTATTGCTTTCCTTAAATAGAAACTTCTCTCACCATTTCATATTCTAATAAATTTAAAAGAGCTGTGTATTTTTGTCATCAGAAAAATTCTTTAAACAGATTTGTTTGGAAAAGGTATCTCCTAATTCATTGCACATCATCTATATTGTTGCTTTATTGTAAGTAATCTTTGTTACAAATGTGCCAATCTCGTAATTAAAAAAGGAAAACCAGTTGGTTGTGGTAGTGTACGCCTTTATTCGAAGAACTCTGGAGGCAGAGGCAGGTGGATCTCTATGAGTTGAAGGCCAGCCTGGTCTATGTACTAAACTCCAGGCCATCTGGGACTAAAGGGAGACCCTGTCTCAAAAAGACCCAAAACAAAACAAAACAAGACCAACAAAAAAGAAAAGAAAAACTAAAACAGCCTTTACCTCACAGTCTCCCCACCCCCCTCCTGCTAGCATAGGACACAGGTAGGCACCTAATTTTCCACCTTACACCTCTGATCTCTCTCCCTAACCAAAACTGGCTAAATACCCCAGCACAGACCACTAAGTACCCTGGTGTTTGTCACTCACCTCCCCCAACCTCTCTGATAGGGACTTGCCTTTCAGACCTGACCCAGGAAGGATTTTAGTAAATTAGACCCCACCCACCAGCTTTTACCTGAACCAACTCCCTTATTGAGTCACCAAACACCCTAGCATACTTCAGTTAATCCCAACCCCCATCCTCCTTGACTCATGATCTCCTGCTCAGTCCTGTCCGCCTAGACGTGGAACAAAAAGTAACTAAGCTATATACAAAACAAATATATGTGAAACCTCAGTTAAAGAAAATACAAACAGAAATATTAATATCTACTAGTCAGAAAACCAATAAAGAGCATCCGTGTGCTAAAAAGGCAGTGTGAAAACACAAATAATATGAAAAAAAGGGTCCCTGACAAAACTTGCCACCCTCCAGAAGGGCACTACAATGTAAATCATTCTGAGGAAAAGCTGGACTCAGAATTTAAAAGAGAAATTGTAATTATGATCAAGGAATTTAAAGAAAACATGGACAAACAGCTCAAAGAACTTGTGTGGCAAGCTCAGGAATATACAAATATGTGGCTTAATGAAATATCAAAAACAATTCATGACATGAAAACTGAATTCATAAAAGAGATAGAAATAGTGAGGAAAACCCAAACAGAAATCTACATGAAGTAAAAGAACAAAATAAGCCAACTGGCAACAACAACAGAAAGCTTCACAAGCAGAATGAATGAAACAGAAAACAGAATATCAAGCCTGGATGACAAAGTTGAAGATCTGGAGTCCTTAAGCAAAGACTATGTAAAATTAAACAAAACAAAACAAAAAACCAAAAACAAAACAAACAAACAAAAAACCCAAGAATGGAATGTGCATGAAATATGGAACAACGTGAGAAGACCAAATCTAAGGATTATAGGCATACATGAAGGAGAAGAATCTCAAGTCAGTAGCTTTGAGCAGGGCAATCATAATTTTAGAAGAAAACTCCCCAAAGTAAAGTAAAGAGTTATTTAGAGATACAATAAACAACTACGCATGACCAAAATAGAAAATCACCATGGCATGTCATAGTCAAAACAATAAATATACAGACCAAAGTGAGGGTACTGAAGGCTGTTAGAGAGAAAAAATGAACAAAACAAAACAAGTTACATATAAAGGGAAAGTCATCAGAATCACACCTGACTTCTCAAGGCAAAGTAGGAAAGCCAAAATATCCCCAGTTCTAAACGACCATGGTTGCCAATCCCGAGTTTTCTACCCAGCAAAACTATCTATCAAGTTTGAAGGTGAACAGAAAATTTTTCATGATGTGAATAGGCTGAAAGAATTCATGACTCCTAAACTAGGCCTACAGAGAATATTTGAAACAATACAAAGGACTGAAGACATGAATGGGCATACTCAAGAGGTTGCAAGAAGAAAACAAAAGAGGGTATAATGGAAACTCAAAATAGACCCACAAACTTAAAGAAATTAAATTGACAGTATCCAATACACACCTTTCAATAATACCATTAAGTATCAGTGGCCTCAACTCCCCAGTCAAAAGATACAGACTAACAGAACGGATTGAAAAAGAAAACCCCCTCTTTTTGTCATCTTCAAGGAATTCATCTCACCTTTAAGGATAGAAACTATCTTAGGGTGAAAGAATGGAAAAAAATATTCTAAGCAAATGGCTCTAAAAAGGAAGAAGGTATTGCAATTCTAATATCTGACAAAAAAAAAAAACCTTCCAATTAAAACTATTCAAAAGAGATAAAGAGGGTCATTTCTAATCAAAGAATAATTGACCAAGAAGTTATTACAATCATGAATATATATGCACTAAATTTGGGTGTAACCAAATCCATAGAAAACAGTACTCCAGGACTATAAAACACAGATTAACCCCAATTCAGTAATTATAGGTGACTTCAGTACTTCACTCTCTTCAATAGACAAATAAACTAGACAAAGAATAAAAAGAGAGACACCTGAATTAAATAATGCCTTACAAGAAATGGACCTAACAGAAATCTACAGAATATTCCACCCACACACCAAAGAATCACTTTCTATTATTTCAAAAAAATTAAATAATTCCAGGCATTCTATCAGACCATAATGCAATAAAGCTTATAATTAAAGCAAAGGAATCTCTCCAAACTATAGGAGCATATGGAGATTAAACAACACATACCTGAATGATCAATGGGTTAAAGAAAAAAATTAAGAAAGAAATAAAAATATTCCTGGAGCTAAATGAAAATGAAGATACAATGCAACAAAACCTCTGGGACAACTCAAAAGTGGTCCTAAGAGGGAAATTTATAGCTCTAAATGCCTACATTAATAATCAGAAAGAGCACATGTAAATGACTTAAATGCAAAACTCAAGCCTTTGGAAAGGCAAGATCAAATGAACCCCAAACCTAGTAGATGAGAAGAAATAACAAAAATAAAAGGAGAAATTAATGAAGTAGAAACAGAGAAAACAATACAAAAATTGATGTGTTTAAGAGCTGGCTCTTTGAAAAGCTAAGCAAGCTAGACCCTTGGCACAGCTAAGAAAAACAAAGAAGAGCAAATCCAAACCAACAAAATCAGAGATGAAATTAGAAACACAGACAGCAGAAAATCCCAAACATTGTAAGGGAATGCTTAAATAAATCTATAATCCATTTAATTTGAAAATCCTAAATTAAATATATAAATTTCTATAGACAAAAACACCATCAAAGTTAAACCAAAATGTCAACAGCTTAAAGAGATCCAAAGCA
Source organism: Rhizomys pruinosus (assembly GCA_009823505.1). NCBI lineage: Eukaryota > Metazoa > Chordata > Mammalia > Rodentia > Spalacidae > Rhizomys > Rhizomys pruinosus. The sequence continues at coordinate 1,062,371 of VZQC01000292.1, forward strand.
AAAGAGGTTTGACTGGGAACAAATGTATGAGTTGTATAAATGCTCAATTAAAAAATAAAAAGACAAAGCCAATGTAATTTATTACAGCTTATGCTCCTTTTCGGAGCAATATTAAGATTTCAGGTTTTGATAGTCATCCATATGAGTAATTTTAAAATAAGTGATAAGTGATAAAATATTGTTTTAATGTAAAACAAAATTAACTTCATTGCAGAATTTTTATATAGATAACTGGATTAAACATTGTACTTATTTTTATATTGATTTGGTTAAATACTAAAGAATATATATATATATATATATATATATATATATATATATATATGCACTTTTCAGTCTCCTGAGGACTGTTGTCTCTATGATACCTACTCAGTTCCTATAGCTATATGCACCCCTAGACCTGTGAGTTCTGTCAGACCTCTGACTTTTTTCAGATCTGTGAGTTCACCAACCCCAGCTTTCCTAGTATACCTTTCTAGCTCCTAAGCTTAGCCAATGTTGTGCAGAACAGACTTGTGAGGTACCCAGCCCCAGTGTTCTCTTTCTTCAACCTGTCACCAGGTCTAGGTTGATTCCCTCAGCCTTTGTATATGACAACTTTGTTCAGTTCTATAGAACCTCACTTTCCCTTGTGGTCATCCCTATACTCCCAGGCAGAGCTGAGTTTTTATAGTTGTATGTCAGTATGTATGTATCCTCAGTCAGTATGTCTGTATATCAATAACCCCAGAGAGATGTAGGCAAGAGTTATAATGTTCTTGATTAGAGTCACCTTCCAATCAAAAATCAACACTGACCTGTCTGTCTGCTCAGCAACCAGACACCCAATCAAACATGCCTTTCTAGGACAATATGGAGTCTGTCAAGACACCTCAGGCTCAGAAGTTGTACCTATCCCTAGCACAAATGAGACCACCTCTTATGTGCCATTCACACATAATCAGAGACTGGCAATAAAACTTAAACAGCAAGTATCATTCAGCTCAGATAAAACCTGTCAGCTTGGAGTAACAGCAAACAAAGTTATAAACCCGCACTCGGCAAAGGCTAAATAGGCATTTCATACCAAGAAAGAGGACTAATGACATAACTGCAATGCCTAGGTCCCACTCAAAAAACGCAAAAAATATGAATAGCCAAGACAAAGTCTCTTGCAGTAATTAGCACCCCAGTCATAATATTTTCTGAAAAATGAGAGCTAGTTAATGCAGAAGACAATTTCAAAGTAGTGACTATAAATATGTTCCAGAAACTCAGATAGAATATGAACAGAAGACTGACTGAAGACCATGAAAACACAAATAGTTGAACCAAATAATTAAAAAAACTTCTAAACATAAAATTAGAATTCAATAGAGTACCTGAAGAAAAGCCAAGCTGGAAAAAAAAACAAAAAAAAAACAAAAAAAAACTTGAAGTGTAAAACTCAAGAAGTCATAAAAAAAATTCAAAGGAAATTCTCATCAATAAATTGGATCAAGTGGAAGTGAGAATATCAGATATCAAAGACAAGGTTCAGGAAAATGGATGACTCAAAGAAAATGTTAAATCTAAAACACCCAGGAATGAAACATGAACAACCTCTGGGACACCATAAAATAGAACAATCCTATGATAGGTAAACAAGAAGGAAAAGGGGCTGAAGAGATGGCACAGCGGACCAGGTTTTGATTCCCAGCACCCACATGGTGGCTAAAAACTGTCTTTAACTCCAGTTCCAGGGGAATCTGATGCCTTCTTCTGACATCCAAGGAATTGCATGACATGGGTGAACCAACCTACATGCAGTCACTACACTCATACACATAAAAAATAAATAATTAGCCGGGTGTGGTGGCGTAGGCCTTTAATCCTAACACTCGGGAGGCAGAGGCAGGAGGGGAGGATCTTTGTGAGTTCAAGGCCATCCTGGGCTACAGAGTGAATTCCAGGTCAGCTGGGGCTACAGGGACACCCTGTCTCGAAAGGCAAATAAATAAATAAATGAATAAATAAATAAATAATAAGGAAAAGAATCCCAGATGAAAGGAAAAGAAAATATTTTGAAAATAAAAACATAAACATCCCCAAATCTAAGGAAAGAGATACATATTGAAGGTGCAAGAGGACACACTGGGGACAGTAGGTACCAAGAAGACACCACCAGAAAAACAAACAAACAAACAAACAAACAAACAGAAACACCCTGTATCTTGTAGTACTCACAAAACTAATGGTATCTAAGGAAGAAAAGATATGGAAATCTGCAAAAGAGCAAGATCAAATCACATGAAAATGCTGAATTTGTCCACCTCTAAATAGCAATCAATAGAAGATATTATTAAGTTTTGTCTTATTGGTATAACTGACTTTTTTTGTCTTTCTGAGACAGGGACTCCCTTTAGTCCCAGATGGCCTGGAACTCCCTATGTACACCAGGGTGGTCCTGAACTCACAGAGATCCCCTGCCTCTGCCTCCCGAGTGCTGGTATTAAAAGCATGCACCACCACGCCCAGCTTATAACCACTTCTTGAATAATGAAAAAATATTAGTTCTCTATCAGCCTGTAGAAGTGACGGCTACTGTTATGAAATCTAAGGGACAAATTGCTCTACTCATATGTTTGTTACCAGAAGATGATACTTGGAGAAATTCTGTAGTTAGTTACATAAGTTATGCGATATTTGGATTCTACCAACAATGTCAGCCAGTTTCAATATACATTGATTTTTTTTTTTACTCTCAGCCTAAGATCCATCAACCTAGGCAAATGTAACCATTATTTATGTGATGATTAGCCTAGGTAACATTATTTCTGTATGACAGACATTTTAATGTGAGAAATCTTCATTTTTCATCATTGATGAATATAACTGAAGATTGTACTGATCTATTTAATATCACATTGTTGATCTTAGTAAATGCTTCTCAGTAAATAAAGAAAGGCTAATTCAGTAGAAAAATGCAGGCCCCTAAGAATAACAACTAAATTTTCAATGGAGAGTATAAAAGCTAAAAGATCAAAGCCTACTGTATACTACAATTAATGAAAGAACACAGATGCCAGCCCAGAATAGTGTACCCAGAAATACTCTCAGTCATAAGAGACAGAGAAAGAAAATCTTTCCATACTAAGCACTAAGTTGAGGAACTTATGTTAACTAAGCTAGCTCTAGAGATGATACTAGAAGAAATACTTCATTCTGAAGAAATTAAACATCTTGATCAGTGAACCAAAATGTGTCTAAGAGAACAGTATTACAATACTAATATAAGAGGAATTAAAAACACCAATGAGTAAAATATCTGAATTCTAACAGTCCAATTTCACATTCACAATACACAGATTGACTGAATTAGAGAAGAGGATTTATTCTTTTCATGCAAGCCAGAAGCATAATTTTTAATAAAGGACTGACATCACTTTAGGGTAAATATATGGAAAAAAATAGTTCGAGCAAGTCTAATTAAGAAACAAGCAGGTGTTTTTCATTCTAACATCAGACAAAATAGACCTCAGAGTAAAGTCAATCAGAAGAGACAAAGAGGGCCATAGATCCTTATCAAAGGACCAATTAACCAGGAAGACTTCACAATCCTAAATGTTTATGCATCAGACTCAGGTGCACCAAACTATATAAAAACAATTCTGCAGGTCCTCGAGACACAGATTAATCCCAGTGCACAAATAGTGTGGGACTTCAAGACCACACTGAGCCCCTTGGAGAGATCAACTGTACAAAAAAATAAACAGAGAGACAGTGGAACCGAAAAGTACTATACAACAAATGGACCTCACAGACATCTACTGAATATTCCACCCAAACACCAGAGAATATACTTTCTACTCAGTGCCCCATGGAACATTCTCCAAAATCGGACACATACTGGGACACTAAAGAAACCTCAACAAATATAAAGGATTGAAATAATTTCATGCATTCTTTCAGATCACAGTGTAATAAAGCTCAGTATTAACACCAGAATAAGCCTGACTAGCTACAAGAACACATGGAGCCTGTATTAGTCACTTTTCTGTTGCTGTGATAAAGCACCAGTTTATCTGAGCTTACGATTGGCGGTTCCAGGGAATTAGTCCATTGTGGTGGGAGGCGTGGCAGCTGGATCTGGAGCAGCAAACCGAGGTCACATCTCGCAAAGAGCACAGGAAACAGAGAGGGCAACTGTAGACCACAGAGGCTTGTTAAAACTCACTAAGCCTGCCCCCAGTGACACACTTCCCCCAGCATGGCCACACCTTCTAAGACCTCCAAAAACAGCGCCACCAACTGGAGACAAATGTCTGGAAACCCTTTTTTTAAAGCCTATGGGGGAAAATCATTCAAACCACCACAAGCCTAAACAATACAACTCAAGGCAATCTGCCTCGCCCCCCCTCCTATCCCCTCTCCCTTGAAATAATTCCTGTGTCAGGGAAGAAAAGAAAGAATGAGATAGATGCATCTGAATACATGCAAAAAAAAAAAAAAAACACAACACAATAAAACCTGTGGGATACTTTAAAAGCAGTCCTAAGAGGGAAATTTATAGCCCTAATTGCCCATGTTAAAAAAAAAAAAACCAAACAAACAGAAAGGGAACAAATAAATGAATGATCTAACACTACAGCTAAAAACACTTGAGAGATGACAACAAATGGACCCTAAACCCATCAGACAGGAAGAAATAACAAAAAATCAGAGAAGAAATCAATGAAATAGAAACAAAGAAAATAGTACAAAAAATCATTGAATCCTAAAGCTGGTTGTTTGAAAAGACAAACAAGATAGAGAGAACTCTATCCCAGTTAACCAAAAGAAAGAGAGAGCAACTCCAAATTAATAGTATTCATTATGAAAAGGGAAACATCACAACAGATAAAGAAAATAATCCAGATAATCATAGGAGAATACTTAAAAAACCTATACTCTACTAAGCTTGAAAACCTAAGAGAAATGTATGAATATCTTAATTCTGGGAATGAATAAAGCTTAACCAAGAAGAGATTGACAATTTAAACAGACCCATAACGTTTGAGGAAATTGAAGATATAATAAAAATCTCCCAACTAAAAAAACAATCCCAGGCCCAGATGGTTTCAGAGCAGAATTCCATAAAACATTTAAAGAGGTCTTACAACCATTAGTACTCAAACTATTCAGAAGGATGCAAACAGAGGGAAATCTTCCCCAACTACTTCTATGAATCCAGCATCACTCTAGTACCAAAACCAGGCAAAGATACAACCAAAAAAGAAAACTAAAGACCCATCTTATTGATGAACACAAATGAAAATATTCTCAACAAATTACTTGAAAATCACATACAGACCCACATCAAAAAGATCATCCATCATGATCAAGTTAGATTCATACCAGAGATGCAGGGATGGTTCAATATATGTAAATCAATAAATATCATAAAACACATAATGGACTGAAAGACAAAAATCACACAATCATCTTAATTGCTGCAGAAAATGCCTTTGACAAGATCCAGCATCCCTTCATGTTTAAAGTTCTAGAGGAAATTAGAGTGAAGGGAGCATTCATAAATATAATCAAAGCCATATACAACAAGCACACAGCCAACATCATCCTAAATGGAGAAAAATTAGAAGCATTCCCCTTAAAGGTGGGAACCCAGCAAGGCTGTCTCCTATCTCTCCACTCCTCATCAATATAATGCCTGAAAGGCTTGCTAGGGCAATAAGGCAAGAAAGGGAAATTAAAGAAATACTATTTGGAAAAGAAGTCAAACTATCCCTGTTTGCAGATGATATGATAGTTTACCTGAGGGATGCTAAAAAAATCCACCAGAAAACTCCTAGAAAAAAAATCGAGAGTTTCAGTAAAGTGCCAGGATACAAAATTAACTTAGAAAAATCAGTAGCCTTTCTTTACAACAAGCAACTGGAGAAGGAATATAAGGAGGCCTTCCCACTCACAATAGCTTAAAAAAACCTGGAAACAGACATAAACAAAGACATCAAAGATCTCTACCACAAAAATTTTATTTTATTATTTTTTTTAATTTTATTTATTTCTGTATGTGTATCAATGTACTGTCTGCATGCAGGTCTGTGCACCCGTGTCGTGCAATGCCGCGGAGGTCAGAAGAGGGTCTCGGATTCCCCTGGAGCTGGAGTTCTCCTGGAATTGGAGTTTCAGACGGCTCTCGGCCGCCATGTGGGTGCTGGGGATCGAACCCGGGTCCTCTGTAAGAGCGGTCGGTGCTCTTAACCGCTAGGCCATCTCTCCAGCCCCACAAAAGATTTAAACCCCTGAAGGAGACTGAAGATGACATCAAAAGATGGAAAAACCTCCTAATCTCAGGGATAGGAAAAATTAATACAGTAAAAAATGTCCATTCTACCCAAATTAATATACAGATTCAATGCAAACCCAATTAAAATCCCCATGAGTTTCTTCACAGACCTGGAAAAAAAATCCTTAAATTCATATGGAAAAACCAAAGACCCTGAATAGCCAAAGCAACCCTGAGTGAAAAATGCAATACAGAGGGGATCACCTTAGTGGACTTCAAGCTATATTACAGAGTTATAGTCATAAAGGCAGCCTGGTACTGGCACAAAAACAGACCCATTGACCAATGGAACACAACTGAAGATCCAAACGAGCTCATGCAATTTCAGCCACCTCATATTCAATAAAGGGGCCAAAAAAGCTCGTTGGAGGAAGGATAGCATCTTCAGCAAGTGGTGCTGGAAAGACTGGATTACCATATGTAGAAGAGCAAAATTAAACTCCTACCTCTCACTTTGTACAAGTATCAACTCCAAATGGATCAAAGACCTCAATGTGAAACCCAAAACTCTGAAGGTAATAGAAGAAAAAAGTTAGTAGCAATCTACAACACATAGGAATAGGAAAAGACTTTCTACAGAGTGGAGTTCTATGCAGCAGTAAAGAAAGATGACATCATGAACTTTCCAGGTAAATGATTGCAACTGGAAGCCATTATTATGCTGAGTGCAGTAACACAGTCCCAAAGAAAATAACAGGAATGGTTTACCCAGTTTGTGGATACTCGTACCAAATCCCCCAATTGAAAGGCAAGCTGAGCAATGTTATTGTTATATTTCTTTCTATCTGAAAGCAACTATGATGTTATAATGTGAATCTCTTAATGATCTCTAGAATTAACTTATCACTTACTTTCAGATATGGTACTTAATCTATATGGGTGGAAGGTATATGCTCATATTTTAGAGTAATATAAAATAAAAGGGAAAATTTGAACTCTTAAACATATATAGAGTTAACATACAGTTTATTACTGGAGGACATAATTCTGGTACATATATGACATTTATATAGTCATAGTTTGGAGCAATACAATTGGGAGGGAACCACAACAACATAAAGAGTGGGTAAAGACCAGTCTGATATAGTTAAATTCTGCCCAAAACAATTAAGCTTTGCAGAAAAAAACTTTAAAATGTCAGAGAAAGACACACGACATGTATGGCACAATGAATGATCTGGGGTGAGGGGAAGGGAAAGGGGAATATGTCTAAATTGAACTGAAAAATGGTATCTGAACTACATAAAACATCAATAAAAGTATTAAAAAAATAAGAAACGAGCAGGTGTAGTTAGTTCTAATATCTGACAAATAGGTTTCCAACTAAATAGGAATGATGTTTCATACATTTTAAAGGAAAAATCCAAAAAGAGGTTATCATAATGATAATCATATATTTATCCAAAACAGTAGAACTTAATTTCATAAAAAAGAAATAATATCACAGGTTTAATTCAACATTGTGATAGTAAATTCAATACTCCATTCCCACCAAAGTCACCTACACAAGAACTAAGCAGAGAAACACTGAGTTACATATTTACAATCATTCTACTCAAACACCAAAAAAATATACTTTTTTTCTCAGCATCCCATGGAACATTCTCCAAACTTTGCCATATATTCAGACACAAAGCTATTTACAATAAATTCAGTAAATTTGAAATAACACCCTGTATTCTATTTGACCACAAATGTAAAAAATCTGATTATCAAAAACAATAGAAACTGCAGAATGTAAACAAAAAGTTTATGAGGGAAAACGAAATTTCTTCTAATAAAAATAACAGGATATGAAATATATGTACACTAAAATTTTAAGAATAAATTGAAAAAGATATAAAGTAAGGAAAAACCTTTCATTCTCATGAATGAGTGTGACTAATACTGTGAAAGTGGCCATATAATCAAGCAATCTACAGATTCAACAAATTCTATTAAATTCCCACAAAAATTTTAACAGAAATAAAAAAAACCTCAAATTTCATATGGAAACCCAAAAATTCCATTAGCCAAAACAATCCTGACCTATGTACGAAGAGCTACAGCATCACCATCCCTTATTTAAAATTATAGTACAGAGCTATAGTGATTCAATAGCATGGTACTGGCATAAAAAAATGAACATTAGAATAGAATTGAGGACCCAGATTTATGTCCACCCTCTTATGGGCACATGCATGTTGATAAAAAGGCTCAAAAAACACACATCAGACAAAGGACAATTCAGCGTGGAGCTACTTCAGAGTAAAAATCAGATGATCCAACTATACTATTCATGGGTTATACCCAAAGGAATCTATATCTAATACAGAAATACCTATTCATCTAAGTAAATTGCTCCTCTATGTTCAATATCCAGGAAATAGAAACAACCTAGATGTCCATCAATGAATAGTGAAAAATAGGGTATTTTCACACAATGGAATATTATTTAGCTATTATGGAAAAGAAAATTATGAAATCCACATGTAAATGAATGAAACTGGGAACAATCATCCTGCGTAAATTAATCCAGAATTAGAAAGACAAATTTTCTCTCTCATGAGTAGATGCTAACTTTAATATTTAGATAGATGTGTTTTAATTAGAAAATCCATAGAAGCCAGAAAATTAGCAAACAATCGTGGGAGCAGTGTTCATGTGAGGAGAGAGAGAGAAACTGCAGTGATACAAATAGGAAATAAGAATGTTAGAAAAGTAAATGGCTGGGAATGGGTTTGCAAGGCAGAGGATTTAATAAAGTAAGAGATAACTACCACAAAATAAGTTTTATTTTTAAAAATATGAAAACCTAATTGTATAGAAATTTCTTAAAATATATAAACATATAATGAAAAGAGTTTAAATGTAGCTACTGCATAACACAGTCTGTATGTCTCACTTTAGGCTAACAAAGAAAAAGCTCAATGACAGGAATGGACTCCTTTATTGGAATAGTTGGGGTCCCATGGACCTTCAAAAAATACTGGCTAACCCCATTGCACTTGGTTACCCACCAGAATAAAACAGGAACATAGCCTTGTTGAAGACATTACATATGTGAGTCACAGGACAAACTGGGAGAAATCAAGATGGTACTGACCTCAAAGCTCCCTCTGCGGGAAACCCTCTCGGTCCCAGCTCCGGCCTGTGGGTTGGTCCTTGAGAGTTCCTCAAGATGAGGATGGGGAAAGTTGAGCAAGCTGTCCGCCCCACAGCCTCTTTTCCCAGGGAGACAAACAGACGCAACAGGGAGTCTAGTCAAGCCAATCTCAGTTTATTGTAGGCAGCACAGCAGTTATATAGGCAACATCATGAAGAGATGTTCAGGGCGCAAAACGGGCATCCAATGATATTAAGGGTCAAGGAAGTTCTCCGGCTGCATTCCAAGCAGTTTAATGGCAAGCATGGGTTGTTCACGAGCTGTCCATGAGGGAGGGGAATAGCAAGGGCCAATTAGAAGATCTTTAAAACAATTTTGACTGCGCCTACCTTACTTCCGTCAGGTGCCATCTTTTTTCTAGGCAAGCCCCATTAATTTGTAAAGGACCTTTACCTCTTTACTGCCTAGCTTTCATAGTAATAGAAGGTGAAACAAATGCCTCTTGGAGAGAAATGTAATCATCAAACTCCCCTGCCTATGCAGCCTACAAGCTACAAAATTTACTGGCTCGGGAAGATACGCCACTGTTGCAATAGTTGTACAGGCATTATGAGTATAAGCAACAACCTTCTGATTGAATTTAAGACCCATGTCACAAGACGGAGCACATCCCTGACACTGTTAACAGGGTGAAGAACCTGTGCTTAGACTGATCACAAACCATAGGAAGAAACTCCGAATTTCATTCTGATAAATAGACATAATAATAGATCTATTCCTAATGACTTATTGTTATGCCCATACATTAGTGTATCTCCCACTCTCACCAAACAAGATTTTTATAGCGAAAATGGTAATTAACACAGAGACACAGTACTGGTGGTTGTGCATCCAATAAGAGACTGCAGAGGGTGCTGAGCCCTAAATAGGAATCTGTATATTAGTCTCTCCATTCAGGCTTCCAGGATCTTTGAGGAAAAGGGGTGTGGAGAATGTCAGAGTCAGAGGTGGTGGATGAGTATGAAGAAAACCTGCAGTCTGGATACCCTAGGGATGCTGCATGCATGAATCTCAGAAACTAAATTATGCACAAGACCTGTGCTTGCCCAAGCTAGTCAAAATACCAGCATGGTATTTTGGAGAGTTGGACAAAACGTTGCAGATCCTGTTGAGGAACTATTATAAATCTCTTGCTGCTGGTACTGAAAGAGTTCATTTTCTTAAAGGGTAGGATGACTGGTAGCTTGAGAAAACTTGAAGGGATGGACCCACACCTAAGAATTTTGGTAAATACATATATTAAACTTGACAAGCCTTTTATAAAGTAAAACAATAGGGGCTGGAGAGATGGCCTAGCGATTAAAAGTGCCAACTGCTCTTGCAGAGGACCCAGGTTCGATCCCCAGCACTCACTCACATGGTGGTTGAGAGCCGCCTTTAACTCCGGTTCCAGGGGAATCCAACGCCCTCTTCTGACCTGCGAGGCATTGCACGACATGGGTGCACAGACCTGCAGGCAGACAGTACATTCATACATATAAAAAAAAAGTAAAACAATAATAGGGGACATGGGGTTGGCATGGTGGTGGGGAAAGTGGAGATGGATGACTGGTGTTTGAATATAATTAAAAGATGCATTGTAAGAAATTCTCAAAGAACCAATAAAAGTAAATGAAAAAAACACTTGTCCTGGACTGAGAAAAATGTTATATATGTAGATAAATGTTGTTAGAAACATTCTAATGAAACTTTGTGATATTTAAGTCCTAAATATATGTGAATTTATCCAACATATATTTGTATGGATTTTCTTTGACGAGGTCTTCCTTAGCACCCACCTGCCTGGCATTCATTGTATAAACCAGGATGGGTTTGATCTCATAGAAATCTGCCTGCCTCTGCCTAGAAGTGCTGGGATTAACTGAAGTGCTGGGATTAATTAGCATAGACTGGTATACCACCACTGGTATTTGATTTTTAATGAAATGCCCTGGTTTCTTGAAACTTCACTTCTTATAAATTAAATATGTGAGCACAATGTTTTGCCCTGAACCATGAGATTTATGTTTTGAAGAAACATGAAAATAGCAAATTGGGCTGGAGAGATGGCCTAGTGGTTGAGAGCACTGACTGCTCCTGCAGAGGACCCGGGTTCGATCCCCAGCAACCTCATGGTGGCTGAGAACCGTTTGTAACTCCTCCAGTTCCAGAGGAATCTGACACCCTTTTCTGACCTCTGTGGCGTTGCATGACACAGGTGCACAAACCTACATGCAGACAGTACATTCATACACAAAAATAAGTAAAAAATAAATAAATAAAAAAGAAAATAGCAAATAAGACACTGAACCAAAGGTAGAGTTGACACATTAATAAAATGTCAGAATTTAGCATTAGTTTTAGTGAATGAAACCTATCTACTAGCAATGCTTTGGTATTGAGTAACTGAGACATACAAAGCAGCATTCTTAGTCATTAGAACATGAAGTGTTTTCAATAATTTATTGGTGCTCATGATTGCATCAGATAACAATGGTTCCTTGTCTATTCAGAAGCTATTCTCTGTGCTCAGTCTAAAAGTATCATCCACAGTTTAAGCCATTTCTGATTCTATGTTTTGTGAGCAAGGACTTGTTTCTATCAGTTAGACACAGTGGGTCAATTTCTGAGCACTACTGAATAGAAGTTTTCCTCCAAAAGGGTATGGGAAGGAGGCGAGACAACTTTCCAGCAGCCCTTCGCTCCTGGCACTGGATGTTGCTATCTTGCTCGGTTGGCTTGCTATTCTGAATTATTTCAGCCATACTAAGATCAGATGGAAACAGGAAATCATTACAGTTTGGGGTCCAAAAATTGCACAAAAAACGCTCAAGCCCAGGATTCAATCTTTAATACAAAATTTATTTAATTTGCTGGTGCATCAGCACCCAATTAAGAAAACAAATGCATCAGGGGAGCCCAGTGTTGATGCATCAGGAATGCAACCCACTCCATGCAGGGATGAGTACAACCTCGACTGTCTGTTACAGAGAGTTTTTAAGGACAAAAACAACAAACCAGAGGAATTTGGTGACATTATATAAAGATAATATGGAAGCTATACAAACACAATGTAAGCAGTGGTGACCCTTAAGCTGATTGGCTGTGTTTAGCCCATTGGAGAGGAATGGGCTCCTTAAGGGGTGGGAAGCACTCCTTCAGGGTTGGGAAAGTTCATCCTGACCTCAGGTAGCTGTGGGAACTAGAAACTCAGGGCCAGACTGTATTCTTGCAGTTGAGGTAGTCTTGGGAACCAGGCTTGCTTTAGCTAACTCAATTTTAACTCCTTCCTTCTGATTAACTGTTTCTGACCTGGTCCTTACATGCCCCCCTTGAGTCAGGATCATGAGTCAAACCATCCACTCATTTGTAGTACTGGGTCAGAAGGACCATGAGGTGGACAGCAGAGATTGTTTTCTCATCTGTAGGCACCTAGTAGGGCAGTCAGCAAGCAAGAAGGCTACTAAGGTATATTTATTTATAGGCTCTGGGTGGGACCTCAGGTAAGGGGAAGAGGTCATAAAATTACCCTCTGGAGGAAATGGACAACCATGTGTCCCTTGGAATTCTGGGAAACTCAGACCTTACATTCCAGCCTTTTGATTATGAAAAGGGAATGGAGTAATGTTATTTCTTCTATATCTGCTTCAGAGCTGAGGGGAAGATGAAGTCTTGGGTGAACAGGTGTCAGGCTGGAGGATTAGAATCCAGCCTATCATCTTGGTTGCTCTGGGTGCTTGGCGTTTTGGGTCCAGATCAATAGTGGCCAATAGTTAGTACACAGTTTCTCTGCAATTGAAAAGACACATTGGTTAAGACTTATGTGAATGTACTAGTGGACGGACTTCACAGTACCAACAGGGAGTCTAGTGGGTGGATTAGTGATAGAGTCTCCAGAAGAGAGAACCTGTACTCTATTTAGTACTCCAATTTAAGGAATTGGGAAAAAATATTTTTAGTTCTCAGGGCTCCAGAATGAGAGCCAGTTTAACCACAACCTATTTCTAAGTTATTTTCGAGCATGACACAGTAGATCTTTTACCTATCTCTATGGTATTTCTTTCATCATAGTTTCCTGTTGGGGTGTATAAAACCACACAGTTAGCTCAGAAAAATTAAATTAGTTTTGGTGTTAAGGTCAGTTGAGATTCTGGTCCTTAGGTGTCACTCGGGCCTTGTGCCTGGCTCTTTTTACCAGTTCCATCTACATGAGGACAAAGTCAGGTCTTGCTTGACAGGAGCTTCCCTTTGAAACATGAGGAGCTTCTCCTCTATACTGACTTTCCTCCTTTGACTGGACACTGGCCAGAGGAAGTCCTTCTTAAGTGAATCTCCAAGACTTCCTAGCTCGGCATGACTGGTGACTCACTTCCATAGGACATGTAGAGAGGTGCTCATAACAGGACCCCAGGACTTAAGTTGACCTTAGAATGTAAGGCCCAAAAGATTGTCCCTTCAAATAAATCCCTCTTGCCAAGTCAGATTGGAGCTTTAAGTATAGTCGTTTAACCTCCAAGAGGGCCAGTTAAATGCTTTCCTATATAATACATAAATAAAGCTTGAATATTGACTTGAGAATTCTTAATAAATTCTTGCTGTGGCAAAACACTTTGACTAATAGTGAAAGTTTGTGACAGGAACCTGAATGTGGTAATTGCAGCAAAGGCTAGGACAGGATGCTGCCTACTGGCTTGTGTTGCTGGCTCATGTTCAGCCTATTATATACAATGGAGAAATATCTGGCCAAGGATGACATTGCTCACAATGGGCTCAGGCCAGTCCAATGAAGGCAATTATTGATGTTTCTTAGATCAGGTGTGTCAAGATGGCATTAAACCTCTCCAGTAAAGCATACAATTTGCTCTTTAACACGGTCCAGGAAACAAACCGAATATAATAAAGAGGCTAAAGACAATATGTTCTAGGACTATCTCAATCCCCAGATTTTAAATTATAGCTTTGAGAAGGAAAAGGATGGGGGCAGTATCACATACCTATAGTAGGCAGGGAATGTTTAAATCAAGGTCACCAGAATTGGTTTCATTTGGACTATTCTTATGTGGTCCCCAGAAGTGAAACCTAATTTTTCTTAAAAATATTAAAATACATGTGCCAAACAGAGTTATAAAAGCCAACAACAAGTCACAGCAAACATATAAGAAATTAAAGACTAGATGTGACACATTTAAAGAAAGCAAAAATTATGTTTCATTTTAAGTGCAAAAATAGTTTGTAATCCTTACCAAGTGTTTTTACTAAATGTTCATTTTATTAATCCACTGTATTCACAGGTTGTTAACACTTTATTATTTCCACTAACTGCAGCATTTTGTAAGTAAACAAGAGTAAACACTTTTTATCATACATGTAGCTTATTATTATTAATATTTTTGAAAAGACCTAAAGTTCCCCGAATTTTAGTACTTGGGTCTAAGACAATTTTTAAAAATTTTTGAATAACTTCCATTTTAACCTTGAAAATCAAACTGATCAGTAATCACATCACCATGTATAATTAGAGCTTATTAGCTTGTTGAATGCAATATTAGTAAGGTCAAAACAACAAACTAAATTTGAAATTAGAACAACAAAAATCTATTCAAGTATTACATTCAGTTTTAAAATCATTTAGTAACAGGACAACAGATACATAGAACATTTTTAGTATCTACGGGTAACTCAGTATTTTATTTGTCTGTTTTACCTGAGGCTGTAACAAGGTGTGTTCCACCGGCAAAAGGATAGACTTAGAATTTTGGTTGTAAAATTAATTTTTATAGACTATCCATATGTTGCATAGTACTAAGAATCTCCAGTTGTGGAACACAAAATTTTTATCCATATTTTATTTTATTTTTTAAAATATTTTTAGATATTTTATTTATTTTTGCTTTTTTATGCTTTTATTGTTTTGTCTGTTTCAGACATCATTTCTCAGTTCAGTTTAGACATATTCCCCTTTCCCTTACCCCCACCCCACTCCAGATCATGCACTCTGCCATAAATATCCTGCATCTTTCTCTCAGTCTTTTTTTATGCTTAGGAATTCACATTTTCCTCCTTTAATTTTATATTACTCTAAAATATGCATATATACTTTCCACTCATATACAGTAATTACAGAGTCTGAGAGTAAGTGGTGGGTGGATCCTAGAGCCTGTTAAGAGATTTACATTATAACAACATAGTTGCTTTCAGATAAAAAGAAATATCACAATAATGTTGTTCAGCTTGACTTTATTTTTAATTTTTTTATTTATTTACTTATTTTTGTATGTGTATGAATGTACTGTCTGCATGCAGGTTTGTGCACCCATGTCATGCAATGCTGCGGAGGTCAGAAGAGGGCGTCGGATTCCCCTGGAACTGGAGTTAAAGACGGTTTTCAGCGGCCATGTGGGTGCTGGGGATCGAACCTGGGTCCTCTGCAAAAGCAGTTGGTGCTCTGAACCACTAGGCCATCTCTCCAGCCCCTTAGCTTGACTTTCATCTGGGGATTTGGTGTTAGCATCCACAAATGAGGGAGACCATTCGCCCCTTGTTTTTGTGGGACCGCGTTACATCACTTAGCATAATGGCTTCGAGTTCCATCCATTTATCTGCAAAGTTCATGATGTCATGTTTCTTTACCTCTGAGTAGTACTCCATTGTGTAGATGTACCAAATTTTTGTCACCCACTCATCAGTTGAGGGGCATTTGGGTTGGATCCAGCTTTTCGCTATTGTGAAGAGAGCTGCAATAAACATGGATGTGCATGTGGTAGGATGAGTCTTGTGGGTATATACCCAGGAGTGGTATGGCTGGATCATGTGCTAAGCTCATTTAGAGTCATTTAGGGGGTCTCCACACTGCTTTTCATAATGATTATACAAGTTTACATTTCCACCAGCAGTGGATAATTGTTCTCCTTTCCTCATAACCTCTCCAGCATTTGGTGTATTTTCTGTTCTTGATCTTAGCCAGTCAGATTGAAGTGAGATGATATTTGAGAGTGGTTTTAATTTGCATTTCCTTAATTATTAATGATTCTGAACACTTTTTAAGATGTTTTGCAGCCATCTTTACTCCCTCGCTGTGAAATCTCTGTTCAGCTCTTTACTCCATCTTTTGAGTAGATCATTTGTTTTCTTTGTTTTTTGAGTAGTCTATATATTCTTGACATTACTGCTCTGTCAGATGAATCATTGGTGAACTCCCACTCTTTGGGTTTTCTCTTCACTTCCTTGATTATTTCTTTTGCTGTACAAAAGCTTTTGAGTTTAATGAGGTCCCATTTGTCAACTGTGGACCTTATTTCCTGTGCAGCAACTGTCTGATTTAGAAATTCTTTTCCTACACCTATGCTGTTACTGACTTTTTCTATTACCTTCAGGGTTACAGGTTTTACATTGAGATCTTTGATCCACTTGGTGTTGATTTTTGTACAGGGCGAGAGGTAGGAGTTTAATTTTGTTCTTCTGCACATGGTGATCCAATTTTGCCAGCACCATTTGCTGAAGATGCTATCCTTCCTCCAATGAGGATTTTTTGCCCCTTTATCAAATACGAGGTGGATGAAATTGTATGAGCTCAATTTTGATCTTCAATAAAAAAAGTAGAACACAATTTTTGTATGTGGGTGTGGTGGTTTGAATAAGTGTCCCCCATAGGCTTTAAGTATTCAGACATTTTGTCTCCAGTTGGTGGCACTGTTCTTGGAGGTCTTAGAAGGTGTGGCTGTGCTAGAGGAAGTATGTCACTGGGGGCAGGCTTAGTGAGTTTAACAAGCCTCGCAGTCTCCAGTCACTCTCTGTGCTTCCTGTGCTCTTTGAGAGATGTGACCTTCAGCTTGCTGCTCCAGCCCCAGCCACCAATGCTTCCCACCACAATGGACTCTGATTCCCTGGAAACATCGATGGTAAGCTCAAATAAACTCTTCTTTTTATAAGTTCCTTTGGTCATGGTGTTTTATCACAGCAACAGGAAAGTGACTAATACAATGGGATAACCACATTCTAGAATTCTTAAAAGTGAACAGTACTTTATACATACACTCATACATAAGATTTTAAAAACCTTATTTTGATGATCATGCTGAGGAATGAGGAATTGTCCCTTCAGTCCAATTCCCTTCTAGGACTTTAAAGATGAAGGGATTCTGGATCTTGTCAAAGAATTTTTCTGCATCAATTGAGATGATAGTGTGGTTTTGTCTTTCAGTTCATTTACATGTTTTATGATATTTATCTATTTATGTATGTTGAACCTCTCTGCATCTCTGGTATGAAGCCAACTTGATCATGATGAATGACTTTTTTGATGTGGGTCTGTAGGCGATTTGAAAGTATTTTGTTGAGAATTTTTGCATCTGTGTTCATTAATGAGATGTGTCTATAGCTTTCGTTTTTGGTTGTTTCTTTGCCTGATTTTGGTATTTGTGTGATTCTGGGTTCATAGAAGCAACTTGGAAGAATTCCCTCTGTTTGTATCTTTCTGAACAGTTTGAGTAGAAATGGTTGTAGTAGCTCTTTAAATGTTTTATAGAATTCTGCTGTGAAACCATTTGGGCCTGGGCTGTTTTTAGTTGGGAGGTTTTGATTACATCGTCAGTTTCCTCAAATATTATGAGTCTGTTTAAACTGTCAGTCTCTTCTTGGTTAAGCTTTGTTGATTCCCAGGATTTCAGATATTCATCCATTAATCTTAGGTTTGTAAATTTAGTGGAGTGTTTTGAAATATTTCTGTATGATTATCTGGATCTTTTCTTTTCTGTTGTGATGTTTCCCCTTTCATCATGAATACTATTGATTTGGGGTTGCTTGCTCTTTCTTTCTGTTAATTGGGCTAGAGGTCTGTCTATTTTGCTTATTTTTTCAATGAACCAGCTTTTGGATTTGTTGATTCTATGTATTGTTTTCTTTGTTTCTATTTCATTGATTTCTGATCTGATTTTTGTTATTTATTCCTCCCTCTCAAGACTGCTTTTAAAGTATCCCACAGATTTTGTTGTGTTGTACTGTCTTTTTTGTTCAGTTCCATGAATATTTTTATTTTACTCCTTATTTCTTCTCTGACCCATTCCTTATTTAGTATTGTGTTGTTTAGTCTCCATGTGTTCTTGTAGCTAGTAGGGCTTATTTTAGTGTTCATATTGAGCATTATTGCACTGTGGTCTGATAAAATGCATGGAATAATTTCAATCCTTTTGCATTTTTTTTGAGATTTCTTCTGTGCCCCAGTATGTGGTCGATTTTGGAGAATGTTCCATGAGGTGCTGAGTAGAGCAGATATTCTCTGGTGTTTGCATAGTATATTCTGTGGATGTCTGTGAGATTCATTTGGCATATTGTATTGTTAAGTTCTGATGTCTCTCTGTTTATCTTTTGTCCTGTTGATCTATCCATGGTGCTCACTGGGTTATTGTAGTCCCCCACTCTTAGTGTACTGGGATTAATCTCTGTCTTGAGGTCCTGCAGAGCAGTATTTATAACTTTAGGTGCATCAGAGTTTGGTGCATAAACATTTAGGATTGTGAAGTCTTCATGGTTCATTGTTCCTTTGACAAGGATGTAGTGGCCCTCTTTGTCTCTTCTGATTAATTTTACTTTGAGATCTATTTTTCTGATATTATAGTAGCCACTTTGTCTTGTTTTTTGGTACCATTTGAATATTTTTTCCATCCTTTAACTCTAAGGTGATGTCTGTCCTTGAGGGTGAGATGTGTTTCTTGTAGACAACATATAGAAGGATTCTGATTCCTAAAATCCATTCTCCTAGTCTATATAATTTGATTGGGGAGCTTAGACCATTAACATTTAATATTGTTATTGGGAGATGTACATTGCTTACTTTCACCTTAGTTTTTGTTTGCATTTTTGATCTAGGTTTGTATTTACTCTGTTATACTTTTGTTAATCTCTCTCTTTAATTGCTTAGGGATAGTTACTCCTTTCCTCTGTTCTTTGGATTGCTTCAAGGATTTTCTGACAGATATTTTTAGACATGTATTCTTTCATCTTGTTTATGTCATGAAAGATTTTTCTTTCTCCTGCAACTATAATTGACATTTTAGCTGGATATAATAGTCTGGGTTGGCATCTAAAGTTGTTTAGCACTGGGAATACTTTGTTCCATGTTATTCTGGCTTTCATAGTTTCCACTGAGAAGTGAGATGTTATTCTATGGCTTTCCCCTTATATGTAACTTATTGCTTTTCTCATGTAGCTTTCAGTATTTTGTCTTTGTTTCGAGCATCTAGTGTTTTAACAATTATATAGCATGGGGAATTTCTTTTCTGTTCTTGTGTATTTTGTGTGCTACGTGCTTCTTGTATTTGTATGGGTTTGACTTTTTTCAGTTTGGGGAAATTTTCTTCTATTAAACTGTTGAAGATCTGGTCAATAGTGTTGTCTTGCGATTCTTCTCCTTCCTCTGTACCTATGATGCGGCTGTTGGCTTTTCATAGTGTCCCACATTTCCTGGTTGTTCCACTCTTGTTTTTTTTTTTTTTTAATTTTTCATCTTTAGCATTCTAGTTGCTCCATGTTATCCTGCAGGTCTGATATTCTTTATTGTGCTTCTTCCATCCTGCTTCTGAGGCTTTGTCCTATCCTTTCCTGTTGATTGGAGGAATGTTCAGTTTCCTTTTTCATTTCATCCTGTGATTTCTTTAATATTTCCACTTCCTTCTGGAGCCTGTCATTCTCATCTTGTAGCTCTTTGGTTACTTGGTCAGTTTCTTTTCTTTTCTCTTTTTTTTTTTTTTTTGTTTTCATTTTGGTCTGGGATCTTTTCCACATTTCTATGCCCTTTTAGAGTTTATTATTTTCTCCCTTTAATTCTTTCCAGTGTTTGTCATTATCTTCTTCTAGGTCTTTCTTGAGTTTTTCGTTCTCTCCCCTTTATTCTCAAATTTCTTTGACTATATCTACAATTGTTCTTCTAGTGTCTTGGTTTACTTCCAGGGAGATCTCATTGTAGGAATCTTCTGTAGTGTTGGTAGAGTTCAGTGTTAATTTATTATGAGCTTTCCCCATGTTGTTTTTTTCTTTGTGTCTTTGGCATGTGGATTTGTTTGTTTATTTTTCTTTTCTTTGGATTCTGGCTTTTCAACATTGGCTGTGCAGACTATAATCACTAATACTGCCCCTGCTAGATCCTCTGCACCACTGCTCCACCAGGTTAGAGGGTGGGTTGTTTTGCTACTTTGGCTCAAGTGCCAATACCCTGATGGCCTGCTGTCCATGAGTGTAAGTCCAACCCAGGCTGCATGCTGGAATGGGAAGGTTGGTTGTTTCTGGGTGATACCAAGCTTCCATGGGCCAGGAGGGGTGATCAAAGGACCAAGGCAGGTGAGCCTCATCTGGGTGCACACTGGTGTTGTGCAGGCCTTAAGTGTAAGTCTCACACCACGTGCTGGGCCCCTGCTACTGTTGTGCTGTCTGTGAGTCTAACTCCCTGTGCTGTAAATTGTAATCCGGAGGTTTCCAGGAGATACCAAGCCTCCACTTGCCAGGAGGGGTGGGAAAACCACCAAGGCAGGTGGGCCTCACCTGGGTGCACGCTGGTGTTGTGAGGGCAGCAAGTGTACATCCACTCATGCCACATGGTGGGTGCATCCAGTTTTGTGCTGTCTGTGAGTCTAACTCCAGCCAGGTCGCTCACTGGAACCTGAAGGCTGGATGTTGCTGGGAGATACCAAGCCTCCATGGGCCAGGAGGGGTGCACAATACACCAAGGCAGATGGGCCTCAACTGGGTGCATGCTGGTGTTGTGCAGGCAGTGAGTGTACAATCACTCATACCATGCACTGGGTGCATGTTTGTGTTGTGCTGTCTACGAGTGTCCAGGTACATTTTCAAAACAAATTTTGGTATCGGTTCAAACAGATTCTGGTTAGATACAGATGCCAACTTCTCAGATTCCATCCAGATACAGATTCTAACTGGATACAGATTCAAAACAGATACAGATTCAAAATAGAATGTTAAAAAGAAAACCTTACCTCAGAGAGAGGTGGCTGGCACTCAGGGACAGGATGGCTGGGTTTGGAGATCTGTGCACTCCCTATTGAGCCCCAAAATCTTGGGTCTGAAAATTGCACAGAAAAACTCTCAAGCCCAGGATTTAATCTTTAATACAAAATTTATTTAATTTGCTGGTACACCAGCACCCAATTAAGAAAACCAATGCATCAGGGGAGCCCATTGTTGATGCATCAGAGATGCAAGCCACTCCATGCAGGGATGAGTGCAACCTCGACTGTCTGTTACAAAGAGATTTAAGGACAAAAATCACAAACCAGAGGAATTTGGTGATGTTATAGAAACACAATATGGATGCTAGAGAAACACAATGTAAGCAGTGGCAACCTTTAAGCTGATTAGTTGTGATTAGTAGTGTGAAGCTCCTTGGAGAGGTGTGGACTCTTTATGGGGTGGAAAGCACTCTTTCAGGGCTGGGAAAGTTCATCCTGACCTCAGGTAGCTGTGGGAACTAGAAACTCAGGGACAGACTGTATTCTTGCAGTTGAAGTAGTCTTGGGAACCAGGCTTGCTTTAGCTAACTCAATTTTAATTCCTTCTTTCTGATTAACTATTTCTGACTTTGTCCTTACAGCAGGAATAGCAAAGGAGAAGGGTTTGATAAGCTATGGTGCATCATAATATTTTCAATGGATACTTGGTCATCTGAATGTAAACTGTGACTAAAAATACATTGTGAATGTTTTCATTTATTTGAATCTTATTTTTTTCAATTATTTGATATAGTTATTATGCTTTAAAATGATTCTTCATTTATTAGAGTATTGAACTATCATGCTCATTTCTTCTCTCATGTATTTTGGTAAATAAATGAAATGATGGTATAGTCATTTTGACTTCACTTTTCTTTTGATAAGTTAACATTTATAAACTTATGTATTTCTATACCCCCTGGGCCTGTCTAGTTCCAGAATAATTTTGAATGTGAAACATTAAAAACCCAACAGTCTGTATCACATGAGCAGAGATTCTAAGGCATTAAGTGCCAAGTAGTATACAGAAATATGCATTGCAGTAGTATTGAAAAGAAAAGCAGTTCCAAGTTCCACAGAAGGCATGGAAACTTCACCCTGTTTCAGAACAGCACCTTTTGTGGTTAGGTCTCTAACTGAGAACTCACATTCTGGACTGGATGGAAATAAGCATGATGCTATTGCTACAATAAGATACCAAAATATTCATACTGAAAGAGTGAGAATGATAGATAAAGTCAGATAACTTCAGGACATATTCTTCTAACAAATGATTTTGTAAAATTAAAGATTCAGACTGTCTGATTTTGGAGGTTAAGTTATAGTATTATATTTGGATTTAACCTTAGTCTTATGATATTGTGAGTGAGTTCTACCATCATTCAATACTTGACTATTGCAACATTTTTTTTACTATAAGAAAAGAAACACTGATCACATTCCCAATAGTTTTTACTATAAGAAAATAAATATTTTTCACATTATGAAATTTGTTTTTGTTAGATTCATAAAATACAGTATAATCCAGCAATGTCCTTCTTTAAACTCTTCACTTGAGAGGCAGAGACAGGCAGATCTCTGTGAGATAGAAACCAACCTGGTCTACATAGGGAGTTCCAGGAAAGCTGGGGATGCAGGCAGGCTCCAACTCAAAAAACAACTCACACTCTTCCTCCTCGTCCTCGTCCTCCTCCTCCTCCTCCTCCTCCTCATCATCATCATCATCATCGTCATCATGATCACAAGCTATTATCTAAAAATCAGTTTCCTTTATAGGGCTCTTAAAAATCCATATTACAGGGCACATTTTCTACCTGGCAAGTAAAAAAGTTTCAGGTTCTTACCTAGAATAAACATTTTTTATTATTACGAAACTTTTTCCATAAGTCATACATCATTTTTCAATCGAATCTAGAGTCACTTCCCTTTCCATGCCCCCCTCCACCTGAGTCCCTGCACTCTGCCATACATGTCCTGCATCTTTTTCTGAGTCTTTACAGCGTTGTTTTATTTAATTGTTTTGTTGCTGTTCTCTCCAACTTGTATTGCTACAGAATATATATATATATATATATATATATATATATATACAATATACATAATAATGTATGTATGTATATATAAATACATACATACATCACTTGAATTGGAGGACTTTTTTTTCCTAAAAGTTGTCATGTTTTCCTTAAGGAAGTGCTCAAATGATCCTCCTTAGCAATCCCAAATTACCATCAATCCTCACTTTTGCTCCACATTGAGGTCTTTCCCTCCCACGGTCCCTCAAATGAAGTCCAGTAAGCATGCATCCTGTCTTGATATCCCTGTACTGAATTCCATGATAAAGTTCAGGTAGTCCAAAAATGGCAGTCTATATTCTTTTTTTTTTTTTAATTTGGTTTTTATTGATGCTTTGTGCATTTCATACATTTTTTCCAATTCAGTTCAGGCTTATTTCCCTTTCCCTCCCCCCCCACTCCCACCCCATCCCAGATCATGCATTCTGCCATAACTGTCCTGCATCTTTCTCTCAGTTTTTTTTTTCATTTTTTAGCTATAAGTGATAATCCATGAGTACAAGCATCCTTCATGCAAAACCTATCTGCAGGCTGTTGTGCCCAAACACCTACAGCCCCACCATCCAGTGGGGGGTGACAGGTTGTTTGTTCAATCAAGTTGATCAAATGAGTGTCCAGACTACATTGCTGTAGTTTCACCATTCACCCCAATCGCAGCCCTTACATTCTACCACGCCCCCTCTTCCGCAGGTTGTTCCCTAGGCTTAGAAAAGGGGCACAGGTGGATGAGAGGTTAAACAGTCCACTCTCTCTGGAGCTGTTGACTTGGACTCTGGTCAATTCTGGCTGTTTCCTTTCATGGGCTGAC
Source organism: Rhizomys pruinosus (assembly GCA_009823505.1). Taxonomy (NCBI): domain Eukaryota; kingdom Metazoa; phylum Chordata; class Mammalia; order Rodentia; family Spalacidae; genus Rhizomys; species Rhizomys pruinosus. The sequence goes on from VZQC01000292.1 coordinate 1,086,681, forward strand.
AGTTTCTCCAGGAATAACCTTTCGATCCTACTAATGAAGAACAAGCAATTAGATATATAGGTATTTAAGCAGCACTAATAGTTATGGTAGGTTACTTTAGCATAGACACATGTTTGGATATGTTAATCCATGAATTACAATTTTCCCCCCTGTTAAATATGACAGGGTCTTACTGTGGCTTATAACATCTCCTAACCTGTAGAGGATGTAAGCTTGTGGCATCAGCCATGGGTTATTTCTCCAAGGGGAGAGCCAATAGCCAATTAGATTTGGGATATACAGGCACATGGCTGCCTCTGCTGCACAGTATTTCCAGGCAGGTGAGGTGTATCTGGTGCTGACGGTGGAGTCTTGCTTGACTCAGGGAGACCCATATTTGCTTTATTGGTTTAGTGGCCTTTGGTAACACTCTCTGGCATTCCAGAGGCCATCTGTACACTTGCATGTGTGGTCTCAATACATCCCTCCCATGTTAACGTCAGGTCTTCGGCAGCAGGGTCTTATTGCCTCTCCTCCTGTAGGTATCCCAACTTAGAGGCAAGGAGCCCTTACATTTTGTGGGGCCTTGGATCCCCTGGCCAACATCCACCTGGTAGAACAATCCATTGCTGATGTCAGAGCTCCTGTATTAATATATTTTGCCTGAGTGCATAGCCCTAGGACTTTAGTATTATATTTGGTTCTGAACAGAGAGTAATCCCTTCCACAGTTCCCATGTCTAGTAGTCAATTAAAGAAAGCAGTTTTACCGGTTTTATAAGAGATTACCTCTACAATAGTTGTCTCCAATTTACAGTTGGGGAGCGACCTCATCATTGTCATATTTCTCCTTGTTCTATGGGTGGGAAGGCAAGGAAGTCTCTCATATCAGAACCTTTGTGGCACCTAGAAGGTAAGTTTCATTAGGACTCATTATAACTAGTTGTTACATGTAGGATCCACAGAGGGGTTCGATGTTTATGGCAATCTGAGGCTTTTCTTCCTTTGAATGTTCAGACGGGTCAGCCTTTCCGTTGCCACTTTTTGGTACATCCTACTCAATGCAAACGGGGTCTGGCGGGGGGCAGCTGGGAGAGGGTCTCGCTGTGAACCCGTCTATGGGGTCCCTGGCAGTCTATATTCTTTTGAGACTGAAATCTCCTTAGCTGTTTAGTCCACAAGCTGGGTATCTCAGTAGTACCCATCTAGCTCTGAAAGTTTGGAGGATTCTTGGAGAGATATAAGTCTTCAGTCCATATTGGAAGGTTAAAAATCTCTGTTTCATGTCTCTGATGAGTGGCAAGAGCGATGGCAGCCACAAGGTAGATGCACTTGCCAGTAAGAATTGAAGACAGTCTTTAATCCTAGCACTTGGGAGGCAGAGGCAGGCGGATCTTTGTAAGTTCAAGGCCAGCCTGGTATACAGAGTGAGTTCCAGGACAACTGGGGCTACAGGGAGACCCTGTCTTGAAAAAGACAAAAAAAATAAAATAAAATAAAAAAAAAGATTTGAAGTCAGGCCAAACCACAGTACTCTCTTTTTTCTTTTTGTCTTTTTACTAAGATCTTATTTATGTCTGCAGCACAGTTTCTCTGGTCTTACTGACTGTTTATTTCTGAATCTACATTTTGTATAAGTTCTCAAGTGACAATGATGCTGGCTCAGGGATTGCATTTCAGTGGTTTTGCAATTTTGTAATGTGTGACATTATAAACATTTAGAATTGTGGAGCATGCATTCTCTACCACAACTCTTCAGTTCTCTCACTGCAGCTCAAAAGCACACAAGCAATGCAAAGGCAATGATTTTATTACAATGAAAGTTTATTCCTAAAATCAAGGCCTGAATTCATCTTTCACCCAGGCTACATCATAGTTTACATACCAACCTCTACTCTAGAGAAGTATTTCAAAACCCCAGAATTCTTGGAACCTTGGAATAGAGAAACCTATGTTGGAGAGTAGGAGTGTGATGTACAATAAATGATGTTGCAGGGCATGCTTGGCCTCTACTTACAAGATTCTTGTAGCAACTGCTCAAATGTGACAAACAAAATTGGTTCCATAGTTTGCCATATGTCTCCTGATGGTTGAAACTGTCTGTAGTTGAAAGTTGTCTCTCCATGGAGAATAAGTTAACATCAAAAATTAGGACGTTGTGAAAGAAAACAGGTGGAACTAGATTAGAAGAGAAAGAAAGTGAGCAATCTGAGCAAACACTTCTGATTCTCTCTATCATGAATCCCTGATGAGATTCCTCTAGAAACCAAAAAATCACTTTGGAGCAAATTTGGGAACATGTCAGAGATCTGAATAAAGCTGTTATTTTTAAAGCTGTCAAAGGAGGTTCAGGTACAACATGTGGTGTTTGCTTCCAATTAAAATCTGGCTGTTGGATGAATGACTTATGAGATAAATGCTACCAATTACCTACTTTCAAGGCATGTATACTAATTAGTGGATTAACTGGTAGTCACAGATTTATGAACATGGAGCAAAATACACCCTGGATGTTTACATAACACAATTCTCAGAAAGTCTAGGGATTCCACTTCTCTTAAGAAGCATAAAAAATTATTTGTGAGGTGAGGCTAAAGTTATCTTTTTCAGAGTGTGTTTCTTAGAATGGTGCCATCCATACCTGGGAACTTGATAAAAATGACACCTTGGAGGACTTTATCCCTTAAGTACTGAGTCAGACTGGGTTTATGGTCAGAACATCTGTGGTTTATTACATGTATTTTGATTTATTTTATTTTTAATTATGTATATGTGAATATGTGTGAGGGGTATGTGAAGGTGTATAAGAATGCCCACAGAAGCCAGAGGGATCAGATCCCTTGAAGTTGGAGTTACAGACCATTTTAAATCATGTGTAGTACTTGGTCTTAACTGAGGAAACTATCTACCCAATCCCCTTTTGCACTAACACTCCATGTGATACCGAATTGTACTCTCAAAATCGCTATTGCCATGTATACTTTCAAACAGATTGTTTCCAAATTTCCATTCCTTCCCCTCCAAAATCGATCCAAAAGCTCTGTCTCTGTCTGACAATGATATATTCCAGTTCTGGTTAGATAACTTCTGGTTAGATAACTAGATCATGTTAGAAAACTTCTAAAGTAACCCTAAGCTGCCTGGTATTGAGACTTTTATACCTGAATATGAATAAGCAGAGGACAATAACATTTATTGGTCACATGCTTTTCAGCAGTATACAAGTGAAGCTGAGCAAAAAGAGGGACTGTAATAGGGTCAAAATGGTCAAAATAATTAATGGAAAGAAAACCATTAAAATCAATTCAGGCAAAATAGGAACGATTAGGAGCAAAGTAACACATTCTCAAAAATTGATGTAAACAAAAGACTTAATTCATCAGTATAGGCAGTGAATAGAGAAGCTTAGACAGAGTCTAGGTCACATTAAAATACTGCTTGATTCAGTATGCAATTCCACCATATAAATGTACACCAATTCACTAATTCAAAATTTTTCATTGCTTTCCATGACAGTGATTAACTAACTACTTCACATTATTGATCCTATGTAACAAATCTGCACTTCTATTCAGAAAGCTCACCACTAAGACTGTCATTTTTTAAACTATATTTATTATTACCTAGGAATGAATTTTCCAGCCTGTGTTTATTACTCAAAGTACAGACATCTGCTATTCATGTTTTCAAAATGTAGATGTGTTGATTTAAAATGAGCTAATGTTTTATAGTTAGCATATATAAATTAAACAAGATTTTTTAAATAATGACCTTTCCTTTCAAATATGTCATGTAGTTTGATCATATTCAGCTCCCATTTTCCTGTCTCCCTCCTAGACTGCTTTCTCTTTCCAAGTAGCTACCCTTCTCCTTTAATGCCATGTATATATATATATATATATATATATATATATATATATATATGTGTGTGTGTGTGTGTGTGTGTGTGTGTGTGTGTGTGTGTGTGTTTGTGTGTGTGTATTTGTATGTGTATATGTTTTAATCTACTTTCTAGTTGAGAGAAAACATTTACTGAAGGAAACAGTTGTCAGAGGTTTATAAAATTCCAATCAAATCAATTCTGATTTCATAGATTATATATTTTGGAAAAAAATTACCCCCCTTCCATCTGTGCCTCCATATCCATCCTACTGGATTTCACGAATTCTGCCGTATATGTTGTCGTATCCAGTCAAACATTTGTACCCAGATGTTCAGCAGTGCAAAGACATCCACTGGAGTCTAGTCAGCCTATCTAGAATCACTCTGTTAAAGATCTACTCTTCCTCACCTATCAGGAATCCGTTGACAATAATTCTTCAGCTAGGATTGGTGCCTGCTGCTGGTCTTTTTTCTGATTAAGTTGGCATGGGTCTTATGCATACTGTTGCTATTGTTGCAAGTTCACATGAGAAATTTCCTAGAGGCCTAAAAGCCTCTGTTCCCTTATTATCATGTGCCAACCCTGGCCCTTACAGTCTTTCTGCCACTTTTCCAAAATGGTCCCTGAACTGTGGATGGATGAATTTTAATATAGGCCTCTTATCTAGGGACACACTCTGCAGTCCCTTATTCTCTAGAACTTTGTCAGGTGTAGTTTTCTGTGTGCATTGCAGTCTGCGGCATGAGAGTTTAGGGCTGCATTAGTATTCTCTGTATCCCCTGATCCACTGTGTTCCGTGAGCTTAGTTGTAGAGGTTCCATTGTAGGTGTGTCATTTAGGGTTTGGCATCCCTCAGACATATATTATCTGTGAGTGATCAACTCTGGAACTCTGTAATAGCCTCCATCTGTTGCAAAAAATAAGCTTCTTTGAAAGAGATGTACATTATAATTCTTTGTAAATATAATGATCCATATTTAGAATGCTGTAAAAAATCATCTCTCTAGACATAACAGAGGTAGGGTTTTCTCTAGGATCTATGACCTCTCCAGGGATGTGTGTTTGTCTATCTTACATGCCACTCTGAGTTATCTCCCTGGGGAGGTTAGACAATGGGAGAGAGAGAGAAGATAAATAAATTTTAGGTGGCATTAAAAAGCCAGAGGATAGCCTGGCATGGTGACACATGCCTTTATTCCTAGCACCTGAGAGGCAGAGGCAGGTGGATCTTTGTGAGTTCAAGGCCATCCTGGTCTACAGAGTGAATTCCAGGGCAGCTAGGGCTACAGGGAGATCCTGTCTCGAAAAAAAAAAAAAAAAAAAAAAAAGTCAGAGGATAATGTGTTGACTTCAATACACCCTTAAAATACACATAAACTATCTTAACATAAGTGTATGTGTATACCTGAAGGTTATGTAGTAGGATTACTTTGACAAACAGGAGAAACCTCCCTTCCCTTCCAGTTGTTGGTCAAGGTACTCCAATAGACTTCCAAAATAACACAGTCTATGGACACAACCCTTGACTACCTCCAGGAACTTGAAGGTAGGACCTTACTTCTGAAGAGGACATACTTCAAGCACAGTATTTATAGCAATGGAGATATAACTGACATGGAAACCTTCTTCCTGAGTATCAGGTCTCATATACCTAGAGGATATCATTCAAGCTGATGAGGAAGAAAATTAACCAATAATCCAATTTAGCTGGAAAGAATAGTCACCACAGCAAACTACATGTGTTGATGCAGTAGTGGCATTTTTATCTTGGAGGTAATCCACAGATATCTAATTGGAAAACATATATTTTAAAGAAAGAACGGATAAAATGGCTGAGCTGTTGATTTACCAATACATTGCTATACTATTGCTATTTTTTTTTTCTTTTAGACACAGAAAAATAGGATGAACAAATTTAGAGGAATGGAAAATAAACAACAAAAGTCATAGAATTCCAATATTTAGTTAGCATTTCAAGAGTAATTTTCTTTTTCAATAGAAGAAAATCTCAATTTCTATATTGTTGTGTTTGTGTGTAAGCCTTTATTAATATTTTGTTTATTTCAGACATCATTTTTAAATTCAGTTTAGGCATATTCTCTTTTCCCTTACCCCCACCCCACCCCATATCATCACTCTACCATAACTGCATAACTTCCCTGTATCATTCTCTCAAACTTTCTTCTTTTATGCTTAGGAATTCACATTTTCCTCCTTTAATTTATATTACTCCAAAAATTGGATACATACTCTCCACCCATATACAGCAATTAGAGAGTCTGAATATAAGTGGTGGGTGGATTCTAGAGTTTGTTTAGAGATTTACATTATAACAACATAGTTGCTTTCAGATAAACAGAAATATAACAATAATGTTGCTCAGCTTGGCTTTCATCTGGGGGATTTGGTGTTAGCATGCAGAAATGAGGGAAAGTATTCATTGTTTGTTTTTCTGGGACTGTGTTACTTCAGTTAGCATAATGGCTTTGAGTTCCATCCATTTACCTGCAAAGTTCAAAATGTCATCTTTCTTTAGCGCTGAATAGTACTCCATTGTGTAGATGTACCACATTTTTGTCCTCCACTCATCTGTTGAGGGGCATTTGGGTTGGTACCATCTCTTTGCTATTGTGAAGAGAGCTGCAATAAACATGGATGTGCATGTATCTTTGTGGTAGGATGACTCTTGTGGGTATATACCCAGGAGGGGAATGGCTGGCTCAGGTGGTAGGCTCATTCCGAGTCTTTTAAGGGTTCTCCACACTGCTTTACATAGTGGTTGTACAAGTTTACATTCCCACCAGCAGTGGAATGTCTGGGTTAGGTGGTAGGCTCATTTTGCGTCTTTTAAGCGTTCTCCACACTGCTTTCCACAGTGTTTGTACCAGTTTACATTCCCACCAGCAATGGATGAGTGTTCCTGTTTCCCCACAACCTCTCCAGCATTTGCTGTCTTTTTCTTTCTTGATCTTAACTAGTCGTATTGGAGTGAGATGATATCTGAGAGTGGTTTTAATTTGCATTTCCTTAATTATTAATGATGTTGAACACTTTTTAAGATGTTTCTCAGCCATCTTTAATTCCTCACTGGTGAAGTCTCTGTTCAGCTCTCCATCCTTTGAGTAGGTCGTTTGTTTTCTTTCTTCTTTGTTTTTTGAGTTTATATATTCTTGATGTTAATTCTCTGTCACATGTATCACTGGTAAAGATTTCCTCTCACTTTGTGGGTTTTCTCTTCACTTCCTTGATTGTTTCTTTTGCTGCACAGAAGCTTTTGAGTTTGATGAGGTCCATTTGTGGACTGTTGACCTTATTTCCTGTGCAGTTGCTGATTTCTTATTATTTTTATTTTATATGTATGAGCGTATTGCTTGAATGTGTGTCACTGCACCCATGTTGTGCAATGCCCACGGAGGTCAGAAGAAGGCAGGAGAGCTCCTGTAATTAGAGTTTAGGATTCTGGTTAGCCACCACGTGGGTGCTGGGAATTGAACCCAAGTCTTCTGCAAGACTAGTCAGTGCTCTTAACTGCTGAGCCATTTCTCCAGGCCCTGTTGTGATTTTTAACACTAAGTATTGAAACTATGACATTTTATATGCTGGGTATGTACACTACCACAGACCTATATTTAAAGCCAATTTTATTTTATTTTTCATTTTTTTGAGAAAGGATTTCTCTGTAGCCCTAGCAGACTTGAAACACTCTATGTAGACCAGCCTGGCCTCAAATCATAGAAAGGTCCTTCTACATCAGATTTCTGAATATGCTACCATGCCTAGTCTTTTAAATTTTATTTTCAGAAAGACAGGCCATGGACTAATGATGTTCCTGATTCATCCTCCTGAGTAAGTAGGATTGCTAAAATGCACAGCTAAAAAAGTTAACTTTTATTAGACATCTAATTTACTTTTCCTTACCCTAATTCTACCAATAATGCTCAAACTCAAAATCTAGTTTGGCCATAATTCCATGAAATGCCCAAAATTAGAGTTTTTAAAGATAACTGGGAAAGTCTATCTCAAATACTTAATACATGTAACTTGGCTAAAATTTCAGGCAGATATTTTCTAGACTTTAAAATGATGCTATTTTCAGAAAATAATTTATTGAATAAGATGCCTTTTTTACTGCACTAAATCAAGACAATGCAATGTCATTCTTATTTTTTCACTTAATTTTACAACTTTTCTGCTGTCATTTTTCCACATTTTATTTTTATATCTTTTTTATTTTATAGTATCTTTGTGTATTTCATACAGAACATCTTATCCTTCTTAATCATCTTCCCCATTGGCACCCTCCCATAACCCCCTCACCCCGAATCATCCTTTAATGTCTGTTAATGTCTATCCTTCAAGTTAGTGTCCTCAGTGCAACTTAATCAACTGGTGTCTATTAAATCTATATGGAGTCCTTCCCTTTAGGAAGATTATCTTTTCCTCACCCATAAGTAATCACCTAGCAATAGGGCTGTTGCCTATTTTCACAGTTCTGTGCTGGGGATTCTACTGTTTGAGTTTGCATAGGTCTTGTACATGCTGACACCATTGCTGTAGGTTCATGTGAGCAAAGTCCTAGTAGCTTGTAAAACTCTATTTCCATATGATCATACACCTCCTCCCTGGCTCTTACAATCTTTCTGCCACCTCTTCCACGATTGTCCCTGAACGTTGGTAGGTGGAGTTTAATATAGGAGTCCCGTCCAAGGAACCACAACTAAGCAGACTATAGCTTTCTGTGCTTTGGCCATTTTTGATATTTTGTATTCCTGGACCTCTGTTACATGAGGGATCTTCAGTGATAAGAGTTGAGAAGTACTTTACTGTTCTCTTCACAGCTTCTTCCATGAGCACTAGGTACAGAGGTTGCATTGTAACTGTCCCACTTTGTCTTGTGCAAGTCACATACAACCTCTCTGTGTAGCCAGGTGTGAATCTCTGTAATAGTCTCCATCTGTTGCAAAAGAAGCTTCTCTGATGAGTGATGAGTGGGGTATTTGTTTGTAAATATAAGGATCCATATTTTGAACATAGTAAGAATTACCTTTGTCTGGGGATTTGACAGCCTTAGGGTTTCCTATCAGATCTATGACCTCCTCAGCCATGTGCATTTGGCTATGTTTACAATACCATACATGAGTTTCTTCCCATTAAGTGGGCTTTAAGTCCAATTAGGTAATTATTGATTATCCCCAATAGAAAAGTGCTATTACTGCACTTTTATATTCTTTATATATTCTGCCATATTCTGTGCCAGATATTGATGTGGTTATTAGGCCTTAAAGCTGGGGTTGGACTATCTACTGATATTCTCTCTTAGTAGCTTAGAGTATTGATCTCCAAAGTTATGAGAGCTAGCTTTTGGGAGAAGTGGCTTCCACATCACCTCCAGCTCCACTGACGTAAATCCCATGTCTTAATTATGTCCTGTCTTCATCGATAGGGTCTTACCTTCAAGTTCTGGGAAACAATCAAGGGGGGGGCATAACCTGTGTAATTTGGGGAGTTTCTTGGACTATTCTGGACAACAACTCAAAGGAAGGTTTCTCCTGTCTGGCATTGTTCCTTGTTATGCAGCTGTCTGCTGTATATGGACTCATGTGGAGATATTGTATGTATAAGTTGTCATTAGGTTATTGGACTAATATGATTCTCTCTGAATTTTTATACTAGCTACTCATTTATCCCTCTTCTCTATCTCTATGTCTAATCCCCCCTTCCATATCATCCTATTTAAAGTATCCCTATTTAGCTCATTTGCTCCTTGAAAATACCAATCTCCTATGATCCCACTTATCTTGAGTTCCTTTTTCACTTTTATCTCCATACTCTCTTGTATATCCCTCCTTTTACCCCTCCCAATAAAATACCCTCATTTTACCCATTTCTCATTTAGTAACACCTGTCTCCCACTGCTCTTCTCTCTCAGGTTGCTTCTTTCCCTTTACCTCCCTGGTTTCTTTCCATTTTCCTGGTTCCAGAAGTTACATCAGGATATATACTCATGATATCGGGATGACCCAAAATCAATCTTCCATCTCTAACTAAATACAAATTATTAGGGAAACATTAAGATAACCAACTAAGTAATATTCTGACTTTGGAATCCATGTTATTTAATCTCAATTATCAAATTAATGAGATCTAGAATCACCTAGGAATCAGGAGACAGGCTTCTGGAATCCATGTGGGAGATTATCTTGATTAGGTTAATTGAGGGAAAAAGGTCTTATGACTATAGGTGGTTGTCATTTCCTTGGTTGTGACATAGGACCATATAAAAAAGAAGAGTGAGCTGAGCAGGAACGTTCCTTACTTTCTGTCTTCATCTGTGGATGGAGTATGAACCACTGACTGAAGCACTTGTTCCTGTGGCTCCTCTGCACAAATGGTGAGCCAAAATAAAGCTTTTTTCCATTAAGTAACTTTTTTCATGGTTCTTTGTCACAGCCAGAGGAAATCTAACTAAGAGTAACTTCATGGATGCTTAGGAATTAACTTTCATAGTTTTTATTTTAAATAATAAAGTATATTTATGGCCTAGATATCATGGCCCACACTTTTACTCTACACTCAGGAGCAGAAGCACATGGATTTGTTTGAGATCTAACCCAGAATGGCCTGCAGAGTGAGTTTGAGCCAAGCCAGAACTGCATAGTGAGACACCATCTCAAAAAAGAAAAATGCAGGGGATAGAGAGATGGCTCAGGGGTTAAGAGTGCCAACTGCTCTTGCAGAGGACCTGGGTTTGATTCCCCGTGCCCACATGGAAGCTAAGAATCATCTTTTGTGAGGAGTACCATTTATTGCCAGGACAATCCATGTGGAAAACACGTGCAGGAAAGCACACCACATGGATGCATGTTAAGGTCCAAATACAGAGAGCATTTTATTCCAAAATGTCTGGTTATAAAGACAGCATATCTCAACTCCCAGGGCCAAATCCTAAACCTTTTCATCACTAAATCCCACCTCATGGGTGTGGCCAGGGAAGTCCCATTGGTTTAGAATGCTACCCATCTTAACTAAATTTTCCCACATCTCACCCTTTAATTTTTTTTTTTTTTTGAGAGGCAGGGGAGCCCATGAGAGAGGCTAACAAGACAAAGCAACCCACGTTTTGAATAGCCAGCAGCTCAAGCCTGTTTTGAGTGCCAGGCAATTGGGGGCAGGTCAGACCTGAAACTTTTTTTTTTCACACTAAGGCCAATTAGTATCTAAAAAAATACCCAACCATGAAGTGAACCAATTGTAAAGCATAGGCAATGAGCGTATGTAACATTCATGTAAAACTAATTAGCAAGTGGGGCTGGAGAGATGGCCCAGTGGTTAAGAGCAACGACTGCTCTTGCAGAGGACCCGGGTTCGATTCCCAGCACCCACATGGTGGCTGAGAACCATCTGTAACTCCAATTCCAGGAGAAGTCCAGTTCCAGGGAAATCCAACACCCACTTCTGACCTCCGTGGCATTGCACGACACTGTGGGGAGCTGGGCCCTTGGTGCAGAGGCCAGCCGGCTACTTCCTGTAGCCCAACCTAAGTAGTAACTCCAACTTAGGCTCTTAGCCTGGACCCGTGAGACATGTGTTCCACTCTTGGCCTTGACTTCCCACCTGTCCAGAGCTGAGACAGGAATTTCACTCACAAAACCAGCTACACAGGTTGGTGGTCCACAAAGGGAACCATTTTCCAACCAACTGGCCACCCAAATGAAATGCAGGCCTGAACACCAGCTACCCACTTTGGTGGTCTTCACTGGAACGTTTTCCAACCCACTGGCCATCCAAATGAAATGCAGGCTTGCCTTAACCTGTATGCACGCAATAAAAAAAATGGCATCCAGGTATTCTGTAATGATGTTAATGGGTGTTGGGCCTTACAGGCTCTCCAAAAGTGTGGCCCATTGGAAATCTCTAAGCCTGGCTCGAGTTTCACTGACTGTCCCCCGCCTACCAAATAACTTCAGCAAAAGAGTCATGTAAACCATTGTAACTACAATGGTCACTATGACCATGAACTGAAAAGGGGAGGAAGAAAAAGGGGAGTTCTGATAGGCTCAGAGGTACTTCCCTACTCGTGGACAGCTTGCAATCAGTACCAGTCTCCCATTAAGTTCTATGGAATAATCATTACATACAGCCTGAGTGCTACCTGGCCTTTTGAAACAATTGGCTGCCCGCTTGGCACCATGGAAACACCTTTGTGGTTTTTGCCTTTATAAACTGCTGTGTTACCCACAATAAACAAGACCTTGCTTTACTTGGCTCCCTGCTGCTTCTGATTGTCTCTTGGGACAGGGAGGCTGTGGAAAGGGTGAGCAGACGCACCTGACCCTCCTCAATCCAGCCAGTCCTGCAGGCCCGGGGCTGGCTAAGACCCCCGGTGCGACCCCCGCACCTTGGCGCCCAACATGGGGCTCGAACCCACCACCAAAGGGACTCCCACGCTGATTGAGGCAATTGGACGTCTGGGACAGGTGAGACCCCAAGATGGGTAACACAACGTCAGCTAATAAAGAGCCAGCCCTCAGAGCTTATGCCTTATGCTGAAGTCTCGCAGGCTTGAACTAACTGAAACCAATGCCATTAATACTTGGGAGACAATGTTTCCCTAGCCCTCTGGGTTAAAGGGTCAAATCTCTTTTCATAGCACACTTGGGCTAGAGTGGAAAAACTGGCTAGAGAGAGGGAGAGGCATTTTGGAATTGATTCCCCCCTTAGGTTTCTAGACTGCTGTAGCAGCACACAGGATAGCGCAGGGGAGGTGGCAGACTCTGAAGCAGAGGGAGAAAAGGAATGGGATAAATTCATTGAAAAGAGAAAGGCTTCAGCGGATCCGGTCGCAGAGAGACCACCCCCTTACAAGCAGGCAGAGGGGCTAAGCACTGAGGGACCCTATATGGCCCTTAGGGCTGAACTCCTGGCCGAGGCGCCTCACACCACGCTGAGCTCGCAGGCTCCACCCCAGCCTAATGAGCCACCGTTTTGTGCCTTTCCAGTAAACCTCGTGCCTGGGGAGAACCAGCCCCTAGATTGGTATCCCTGGGAGTCTAAAGATCTTAAGGAACTTAAAAAAGTGATGGCCGAAGATGGCCCCAATTCACCCTGGGCATTGACACTGCTCCAGGACATTGCATACCACCTGTGTGTTACCAGTGACTGGCTAGACTTGTCAAGGGCAGTGCTCCCCAGCCCACTATTTATCAAATGGGTGGCTTTGTTCCAAGAGGAATGCCGTCTACGGGGGGAGGCAAACGCTCGGGCACCCCCCCCATCCCTGTCACCTTTGGAATGCTGGCTGGCACAGGGGACGGGTTTATAATGGGGACCCAGCAAGCAGCATTACTGGCCCCCTACAGGGACCAGGTCCAGAGTGTGGCATTGATGCATTGACCAAGCTTAACGCTGGGCTGTCAGAGAGCCCTCTGGCAGGTATGAGACAAAAGGCACATGAAACCCTTCCCAAGTTTGTGGACAGAGTTGAAAAGAGCATGCAACGCAAACTCTCCCCAGGGGATCTCCTAGACCAGTTTGTCAGGATGACTATATGGGAGGGGATGAATGGGCACCACAGTCTAGCCTGTGCAGGATTAAAGGACAGATCTATGAGCTCATGGATCATTGCAACCCAAGACATAGGAACCCAAAGCCATAAAGCGCAGGCAATTCAAGGTCAAACTTCAGTTCTCACTGTTGCACTTACCCAAGCTCTAGGAGCAACCAAGGTGGGCAGTGCTCCGGAGCACAGCCAGCTTTGCTTCATCTGTGGGCAGCCAGGGCACTTCAAGCGTGATTGTCCCTCTGGAACTCCTGGGGAGGGCAAGAGGGAGGCGAAGAACGGGCCCTCGCCTCGCACCCTGTGCCCAAGCTGTCGAAAAGGATTACACTGGAAAAAGGACTGTAGATCAAAATTTGACATTGATGGCAAGCCTTTAAACTAGGCCAAGGGCAGCCTCCAGCCCCGTCATCACAAGGAGGTCATGGTCCCCCAAGGGGAATGAGAGCCCCAATAAGAGCTCATTGGACAGTAGCACTCTATGAGAAATTGCGACCCCAAATGTCTATAGTCATCAGAGGCTTTGGATGTGTATATCCTATTGGGGAAGAAGCACCAATCTGGATACCAGCAAGGAACTTAAAGTTCCTACCAACCTCCTCGGAAAAGGAACAATAACATAATTGAATCCAAGGGCTACAAACCCTTGAGGAATTCTTATGTCTTTTCTTGTTCACAGATGGTGTGGTTCCTGAGACTGCTAATGGCCACATGGATGGCAGCAATGGTGATGGAGGCACAGGACCCTAATGCCCACCAACCACAAAGAGTGACATGGATAATAAGTGACCCTGCAACCGGAAAGAGTCCTTAATTCCACCACGAAGGACACAACGCCATCAACATGGTGGCCACCACTTTACTTTGACCTTTCTGACCTGGCCCGAGGAACCTGGGGCAGTGACTACTGGCAAATTGACCACTGCCTATACAAGAGACATTGAGAAGAAACCCCATATATGTGTGTCCTGGGTGTAGACAGACTGCACAACATATATCTGACTGTGGTGGGCCAGAGGATTTTTATTGTAAGTCTTGGGGTGTGAGACCACTGGATCCAGATACTGGATCCAACATAGAGGTCCTATTAAGGTGATAAAAATAAGGGGAAAAGATTGTGAAAACTTACAATGTATCCCCATTCAGGTGACATTCACTGAAGAGGGAAAAAAAGGAAGAGAGCTGGGAAGTTGGAATGATATGGGGCCTTAGAATATACCAAGATGGTTATGATAATGGAGTAATGTTCTCCATCAGGAGACAAATAAATCCCATTGCTAGTGAGATTCAAGTGGGGCCAGATGCCCCAAACCCAACCCCTAACAAAACAAAAACTATAACAAGCCTACCAACAACAGTAAATAGCACCCTCCAACCTCACACCACCAAAAGAAAATGTAAGGGTAAAGGAAAGGGAAAAAGACACAACAAGGGTCAAACTGGGGGCAAAACTAGCCCCTGGGAAGCAGCAGTAGAGATAGCTTATGAAGCCCTGAATGAGACCAGGCCTGAGTTAACAGAGTCATGCTGGCTGTTAGTATGGGTGTTAGTATGTTAGTATGGTGGCCGAGCCACCATACTATGAAACCCTAGGGTATACTGGAAATTTTATGAAGAAAAACACATCCTCAGAATGTAGATGGGGCCATTGATGGTTTAATGCAAAACAAAATATTAAAGGAAAAGGGTTGACCTTACCCCTCAAGGGAACAAATTTTGCTTGAATATCATCTGCCCTAGAAGTCTCTCCATGGGAAGGATGTCAGAATGTTACTGGCGATACTGATGATGATGAATGGATAATACCCTCAGAATAGGGAATATATTGACTGTGTCAACATTCAGGCCTCACACCCTGCATAGCAACTGCAATTCTTTTTTTTTTTTTTTTAAATCAGTTTTTATTGATGCTTTGTGCATTTCATACATTTTTCCAATTCAGTTCAGGCTTATTTCCCTTTCCCTCCCCCCCACCCCCACCCCATCCCAGTTCATGCATTCTGCCATAACTGTCCTGCATCTTTCTCTCAGTTTTTTTTTTTTCATTTTTAGCTATAAGTGATAATCCATGAGTACAAGCATCCTTCAATTCTTAAACAGGGCAATGATACCTGTGCTATGGTGGCAGTGATGCCCCATGTATTATATCATTCTAATGAAGAAATGGTCGCCAGGCAGGGTAAACCATAGGGAGAAGAGGGAATTCATTACTGCGCTGATGGTCACTTCCCTTCTGGGGCTCAGGGCAGCAGGAACCAGTCTGGGAGAGGCCTCTCTGGCCCTGGTAAATACTAAATATCAAGAACCCAGGATGCAGATTGATGTCAACCTCAATAGAATGGAAACCACTCTCAGATATTTCAAAAAAACCTTAGACTCCCTAGCACTAGTAGTCCTCCAAAATCGGAGAGGACTGGATCTCCTAACTCTTGAGCAAGGGGGAATTTGCAGAGCATTGGGGGAGGAGTTCTGCTTTTATGCAGACCACTCGGGGATCATTACAAAAAATCTGGATGAGATTTGAAAAGGAATAGAAGACAGGCGACTAAATTATGACGAGGGCTGGTTCAGCCAATGGTTAGACTGGTCGCCTTGGTTAACAACTCTTTTATTGGCCCTAGCTGGCCAAATTATAATAATACTTGCTTGCACCATCGGACCTTGCATTTTTAACAGGTTGACTCAGCTGCTACAAAACAAGGCCCAGGAAATCCAACTTATGACACTGTGAGCCAGATATGGCCCTTGATAGAACCCCCTGCCCACTGTTTTGCCCCTACGACAGGTAAGGGTCCTCAAAGAGAGGCCAACCTAAGACAGGGGACAGTGTGGCAAAGAGGGGGAGGGGAGGAGACACATGGCACCCAATGACAGGTAAGATCTGACTACCTCTAGGCAACCTAAGACAGGGGTTAGGCCAAAAGCCGCCTTTAACTCCCCATGATGGGGTAAGCCTAGTAGAGGTAAGCTCAGACAACCTAAGACAGGGGCCATGCTGACCACCCCCCCAATACAAAACAAAAACGGGGAGATTTGGGGCCTTACAGGCTCTCTAAAAGTGTGGCCTGTTGTAAATCTCTAAGCCTGGCTCGAGTTTCACTGACTGTCCCCCGCCTACTGAATAACTTCAGCAAAAGAGTCATGTAAACCATTGTAACTACAATGGTCACTATGACCACGAACTGAAAAGGGGAGGAAGAAAAGGGGGAGTTCTGATAGGCTCAGAGGTACTTCCCTACTCATGGACAGCTCGCAATCAGTACCTGTCACCCATTAAGTTCTATGGAATAATCATTACATACAGCCTGTGTGCTACCTGGCTCTTTGAAACAATTGGCTGCCCGCTTGGCACCATGGAAACACCTTTGTGGTTTTTGCCTTTATAAACTGCTGTGTTACCCACAATAAATGAGACCTTGCTTGACTTGGCTCCCTGCTGCTTCTGATTGTCTCTTGGGACAGGGAGGCTGTGGAAAGGGCGAGCGGATGCACATGACCCTCCTGGATCCAGCCAGTCCTGCAGGCCCGGGGCTGGCTAAGACCCCTGGTGTGACCCCCACAAATGGGAATTGACATACATATATATATATATTTATATATATTATATAATATATATATTTATATATATATATATATATATTTCCCAAAGACCCAAAAACTTTCTAACAATTAATATTATGAAAACCTGGTTGTATCTTTGTTTCAGATGTTGAAAGGCTGTAACCAGTAGGTGGCAGTATAGATCAATTAAGATGTTCAATGATTTTTTTTT
Organism: Rhizomys pruinosus; assembly: GCA_009823505.1. Classification (NCBI taxonomy): domain Eukaryota; kingdom Metazoa; phylum Chordata; class Mammalia; order Rodentia; family Spalacidae; genus Rhizomys; species Rhizomys pruinosus. The sequence continues at coordinate 1,103,870 of VZQC01000292.1, forward strand.
TTAATTTTTATAGATAGCCCATAACCTTTGTTGAAATTGAATTATGGGTTGGCTGTTTAATATAAATCTGTGTCTTGAGAAGGAAGGGCCAATTTCAAACTCAGAGGCAATGTTTTTACTGGTATTATAGCTGTTAACATTAAAATATACTTAGAACACAAGTACACACATCCATACACATGTGTATGCACACATGTACATACATACATACCCACGTAGTTAGATACATAATAAAGAAAGGTTTTTAGGTTGACCTCCAAGAGAGGAAAGTCACATTATTGTTTGATATTCAATGAGAAACATGAAATTTTTGTAATTTGTCATAGGGTTATTTTTACATAATTAGAATAAATGTCCTAGCAACACACAAAACAGCTGAGATCCATATGCCACCTCTTAGGCCCATCCCCAACCACTTGCCTTCAATGAACTATCCCTAAAGTCTACTCCTATTCTTACCTTATCCTCTCCCTCCTGGTTAACTATTCCTAGGCTATCCCTAGGCCAAGTCTAACTGTCCCTATTTACAAATACAAAGATTGAGAAGGGTGCCCAAAAGTAGACAGGTCAAAGTTGTTTGTAGTCTTGGACTGATTTATCTTGTCTTATTATTAAGGACTTTAGAAGAATAATAATTATCCATAATCACAACAAAAATCACAACAATTATAACCATTATTATTATCAATTGTCAATAATTATTAACCATTATTAGTCACAATCATCATTAATAATTATTACGAATAATAATTGTTAATAATAATAGCCAACAATGATGAACAATTTTGGACTGAATTATTATCAATTATTTTTAGTAATTATATTCAATAACAATAATTATAACTATTAATAAAAATTACCAACAATAATCAACAACAATTTATCATTAAACTGAATAATATGCATACTATATACCCAACTAAAAATTGCTGACACTAACGGGTATAAAACAAATATTCTTTATGAGTTGAATCTATCTTTGTTTACAGTTGGCTCCTAATAAGATTTGAACCTGTAGGATTATAATGAATTAAAAGCAGGAACTTGCATGCACTCACACATAAACACAGTTTGAAGATGGGCTTAAAGAAACATAAAACAGTTTTATTCAAAAAATTTCTCATTTAAGTTGAACCAAAATATTAATTCATGTTGTTAAAGAGGTTTTTTACTAATAGTTCTTTTAAAAAAAGACAAATTATGGGAGCAAGTTTCTTTTGTTATAACTCCAGGGCCTGTAAACCCTCCTAGAAATCCATCTATTTTGTCTCCAAAATGCTGAAGTTAAAAGACTGTTACTTCAGGTCGAAATTTAAAGGGCATAATTTGGAAAAATTGTCAAAATACCATGTGCTCAGTCCGGTGGCTGGTGGTGGCACAAGAGCACAAACCAAGTGAGATCAGGAATTCTGTGGGAAAAAATCTTTAAGGTGAAACACATTTAAAAAGAGCAAGCTAAAATTAAATCAACCAATTAATTTTAATTGTGCACATATATTTACTCAAAAGATATCTAGGGTACCTGGGGATTAAGTAAAAATAATACTTTTTAAGTTAAGCATGCTGAAGTGGATTTGAATTACTGAAATGAAACAGCTAGCTGAACCCCAATCTTGAATCTACAAATAGCTGACAGGTTTAGGTAGGAAGAGTTAGATTTAAAAACAGTTACCAAAAAACCCACAAGAAGAAAAGAGAGCAATTCACTTTTATCTAAAAACAGATTTTGTATACAAAATTTAAGAGAAAGTTATTAAGTGGCCAAGGCTTAAAATTATCTGGAAAAAAACTGCTCTTGGTAGGATGGGTATACCTGCACACACATACACACACACACACACACACACTCACTCACACACAAGCATTCACCACACACATATTCACACAAACACACAAGCATTCATTTATTAAGTTTTGTTTTAAACTAAGAAATTGTTATAAAAATTTTTAATGAAAATTAAAAGTTAATATTTTTATAAATCATTCAAATCAATTACACAAAGAACTTCTACAGATTAAATAATAATCAATACTTAATGGGAGTAAAAAGAAATAAAATTGCCAAAAAGCAGAATATCTGACCTAAAAAACTTTCCAATATATGATTTACTATGTAGTGAGCTCCCATTGTAAACACATGGTACTGTCACTGGTTAAATCTAAAACAACACAAAAGACAATCATCAATGGAAAATGAAAAATTCTAATTACTTATAAAATCTTTCTGTTTTTCCAACACTTTCTCAACTCCTTTTAGAGACAGAAATTAATTGCTCTATCATCTCATGACCTTCAAGTTTTTGACAATAGTAACAAAATTTAACATTTCATTATGTGAGAAATATTAAATATCATTGGCTGTGATATTAAGGTTTTAAGTAGCTAATTTGGAACAAATTTTAAATTTACTAGTTTGAAAGTCCAGTCTCATTCCATAAATGACCCAAAATATCAAAAAGTTGTGCAGTAGTGGAAGTTTGGCGAGGGCCTTTCCAAAACTGTCAGGTTCAAAAGCACATGGCAAGTCTAACCCATTAATACAGTAAGCTATTGCTGTAATATATTCTCAGACTTCTGTTTGTGTGACCCAAACATCTACATGGGAGGCTTTCTGATTTAATCCAGCTGCCATTCTGGAAACTTGATTGACTTTTATGAGGGGCACGGGTGGTGAAAGTCATTTTGTTTGTGGTGGAATGTGGAAACTTCAGAATATAAGCTGAAAAATAAAGAGATGAATAAAGGATGAGAAACATTTCCGTTATTCTTTGTATCTATTAAATAATCATTTTTCTCAATTACTAGCAATATTATAAATACTAAGTTTAATTTATCCCATTTTCTGCTATCTTGGATGAGAAATAATTTAAAATAAATATAATTTAAAGTAGAATTGTAAAAGTACACTGGAGAGTCATAAATAACAATATTGAGTCGCTAGTGCCTCTTCTGAGTTTCACAGACATTCATGTTTGTGCAAGAAGACTACCCAGAATTTCAGATGGGTAGATTCTGTCAAAAATTTCTTTGTTTTTCTTTAAAAAATGAGAGCAATAGAACACAAACCTTCCAGATACACTACTATTTCTTAATTTTAAAAGTTGCCAGTTTACCAAATGAAGAAAGAAAAGAAAATGAAGGGAACAATTCAGTCTAAAGAAAAATCCCCAGATCCTCAATTTGGCATCAACAATGAGCACTTAATTTTGTTTCAGGATATTCTCTCCATTCATTACTGCAAAATAAAATTTCTTCTTTAGGAAAAATGTATTGTGTTCAAGGTCTTGACAGCCTTATTTAGCATAATGAAAAACTGCTTATTAAAACAGTGGTATAGTCTCTTTGGAACTGAGATGAATAGTAGGAAGACTTAAACTTATATGAATGGTTTGGAAAAAAGAAAAAAAGTAACATTTCTTGGACCTACAGGATGGAGCCTGTTTCTTGTTTAAACTGTAAGTGAGACATGACCTGTGGGAAGAGATGAAACCATCTACATATGGAGGCAGGAGGTTTAAAGTTGCATACTATGCGGTCCAAAATATATTACTTTCAGATTTTAATTTAGGCCCCCAATGAGGTCAAATTCTTAAAACGGCATTATTATGCTGTCATTGGTGGTACAAGCCTTTAATCCCAGCAGTCAGGAGACAGAGCCAGGAGGAGCTCTATTATTTTAGGCTATCGTAAATGTAAAATAAATATAGTATCAATCCCTATTTGTAAGGCAAACAGTAATTATTTTTTTATTTTAGTAAATATAATTCCTGCTGCTACTAAAATAGAATACATTAAAACATATATCAACTTGGTATGTAATTTAGGAATGTAAAGTAATAGTTCTTTTTACTTGCATACAACTCTACTCTTAAAATGTGAATCCCTAAACTTGTTTTGAAATTAACCTATAGGTGATTTTCAGATGTTGTAAAAGACTTGTTCAAAGAACTGACCAAAACAGTAAACTACTGCCCCAAACAGTAAACTTCTGCATTGAAAAATTTCTAAAATACTGAGAAAAATATGCAGGACATTTATGGCAGATTGCCTGAGCACTGGTGGGGTGAGGGGCAACAGATGAGGTATGGGTCTAAATTTTATTAAGAAATGTTGTATGAAATGAGCCAAAGTTCAATAATTTTTTAAAAGTACAGGAATATAGCCTTTAGAAAAGATAAAGACAGTGTTTTTTTCTTTAAAACAAAGGACTCTTCTTTGTTTAATTATTATAGCATACACATTGTTTAAAACAAACCTGGGGGAATGAAAAGATGATAAGTAAAGGTCTGTCTGCTTTGTGATTGGGCCAATGAATGTGCACAGGTCCAGAATGCATGTTGAAATGACACAGTCCTCCTCAGGAATTTAAACGTTCATTATTAGATTTGTTTCAATATACACGGGTATACATGTTGTATACACAGCATATTTTCTGACTATATGAGTTATATATTTTTATATAAAATACTGGTCATTTCATTTTTCAATGAACTTTTATTGCACTTACATGCCAAAGATAACATTAGTAGAAATTTACAAGATGTTCCAGCTTTAATCTTAGAAATGAAGTATTTGCATTTCACATCTTATAAAAAATAATTTATAACTACTAACATTTCAATCTTCAGAGACAGAAGTTTTGCTATTCAAACTAAATTATAGATTTCTCTGAGCTCAGTATCCCAAAAGTAGAGGATAAAAGTGTTACATCTTGGCCGGGCGTGGTGGCACATGCATTTAATCCTAGCACTTGGGAGGCAGAGGCAGGCGGATCTTTGTGAGTTCAAGGCCAGCCTGGTCTACAGAGTGAGTTCCAGGACAGCTGGGGCTACAGGGAGACGCTGTCTCAAGAAAGAGCAAAAGAAAAAAGTGTTACATCTTGAATATCAGAGCAATTCCTGCTGAAATTCCTATTTCTCTGACTGACCTCTCCATTAGTCTTTTCATCAGGAGAGCTGAATTAGAGAAAAAACCTCTGGTTCATTCCCAGGAATCTCTACTTAGCTGTAAGAGTGCTAGTTTGTTTACTTTGCCTATTCTTTCTGAACTCTGTTTTCAGATGAGATAAGGGAATTACTACAGCATCCTAACAGAATTTAAGACCAGCCAGTATTCTGTATCATAAACTGTTAGTTTCAGAAGTCAGAAGAGGTCATCAGAAGAGGGTAACAGATCCCCTGTAACTTGAATTATAGATGATTATTAGCTACCATGTAAATGTCAAGAACCAAACTCTGATCCTCTGAAAGAACACCTGTACTCTTAACCACTGAGCCAACTCTAAACTCTTTATAACAGCACTAAACTTTCAACATTTTATAAAATGAAAAATGATAATTTCCATATATTTTGACAGAGCTACTAAATGCTGAAATTGGAAATACTTTAAAATTTTGGAAATTCTAGCCGTAGGATCTTTGGAACACTTCTACTTTGCTCTAGTTGTGTGCATGTCAGCACTCAGATAGTGGATGGTCCTTTGTATGAAATCTTTTTTAGGGGGAAAAAGTTTATATTTATTAGTCCTAAATGAGCAATTTTGAACAAATATAAAAGGTCAATATCAGACCTGGACTTCTCTTTGAGTTGTTGACCAGGGGGAACTATTGGCCCTCAAACAATGTAGCTATTACCATTGTTCTTACTTACTTACCAGACCTTAATGTAAGAGCCTATTGCTAGACACTAAATGCATGAGTACCAGAACTGAGAGAAATCAGCTGGTACTGATATGACCTAGAAGTTTTCTCTTTACTGACCAGCTGTCATCATCCTGGAAGTTTTGATCCACACTCCTGGAAGAGAAAACTAATAATCAACCTTAAACATCTGTGATCCTGGAAAGATAGGTGCATTGCTGCAATAGTGGCAGGACTGTAATTGAAGAAAGAAACCATTTTCTGATAGAATTTAAGACCCATTTCAAAAGATGGATCCCAAACTTGACACAGTTATGGGGCCATGAACCCATAACTAGATTGATTATATGGCATATGATGTAAGGTACTTTGATAAAAAGACATGGTATTAAATAGACTGCTAATGACATTGCTATAGACATACATTATTGCATTTCTCAACACTCATCAAGAAAACTTCTTTTTCCATTTGGTAGCCATTAGCACTGATACTCACAACTAATAAAAAATGCAGAAAAGATGCAGATATGGAGTATTCTGCCATAATGGGAACATCTGTATCACATCCCTTTCCAAAAACCTCAAGAAATGTTGCTGAAAACGAATTGGAAAGATTGTTAGAGATAGAGGTGGTCGAAGAATCTATGTTTTCTGGACAAAGCAGGCCAGTGTCACATATAAACCATAGTACTTGTGACAGTATGCACACAACCTGTGCAAACCCAAGCCAGACAAAATCTCAGCATCTAGTAGGAAGTTGGGCATGAAGCCTGCCTGAAGAATTATTGGCAACTGATAGCTGGGAGAAGGAAAGCCAGTTTTCTTTATACGTATGATATGGGTTAGGCTGACAGAGTTCCAGAGGATGATCCCACACCCCAAACTATTGGGGAAATTTAAACTGAACTGCACAATTTTAAAAGACAATTTGATTGAGTTCAGGAATTAGAAATTATGGTTTCTTGATCATATGTAATATTCATCTAAAACAATTATGAGTATAAAACATTAAAATTCTTCAATCTATATTGAACTGAAGACCAAAGAATGCAAGCTATTAATTATTTTCTTGGGATCTCCCTAGAGGTAATCCAGGACCCAGATCATAGAATACCAATCACAGATATATTCAAAGAAATCATAGAACTAAGGGGGAGAGAATGAAAAACTCAGAAAGGACCTAGAGGGAGATAAGGGCAAAGTTTGGAATGAACTAAAAGGAGAAAATGACAGCTTCCAGAAAGAGCTAGAAAAAAAAATGACCAACTCCAGAAGGAAGTGGAAAGACTGAAAAGATCCAAGGCTGAAATGAAAAAGGAAACCAACGAGTGAAACAAGGAGTTACAAGAAAAGATTGAGAAGCTCCAAGAGGAAGTGGAAATAGTAAAGAACACACAGGAAGAAACAAAAAAGGAAATCAAACAGGCATGCAATCAAAAGGAAAGAATGGGAAAAAGCCTCAGAAACAGAATAGAAGAAGCAGAGAAAAGAATATCAGACCTAGAAGATAATACAGAACAACTAAAAAGCTCAAGTAAAGACTATGAAAAATGTAAAAATGCACAAGAGTGGAACAACCAGGAAATGTGGGACACTATGAAAAGATCAAACCTATGCATCATAGGGATAGAGGAAGAAGAATCCCAAGAGAATGGTATTGATCAGATCGTCAACAGAATAATAGATCAAAATTTCCCCAAATTAAAAAAAAAAAGACAAAACCATACAAATACAAGAAGCACATAGAACACTAAATAGACTAGTCCAGAAAAGAAACTCTCCCCACCATATCATAGTTAAAATGCTAGACACCCAAAACAAAGACAAAATTCTGAAACCCACAAAAGAAAAGCGTGTTACATATAAAGGGAAATCTATCAGAATAACAACAGACTTTTCAGTGCAAACTATGAAAGCAAGAAGAATTTGGACCAAAGCAGTTCCAGTGCTAAAGGACTACAAATGCCAACCTACGTTATGATACCCAGCAAAACTGTCAATTCTAGTTGAAGGAAAGAGAAAAATCTTTCATGACATATACAAGATGAAAGAATACATGTCCAGGAAACCAAAACTTCAGAGAATACTCGAAGCAATTCAAAGGAGAGAGGAGAGGAGCAACTACCACCAGGCACCTTGAGAGACAAATTGGTAAAATCAGAAATGCAGAAGTAGAAACCTGGATGAAAAATGCAAATGGATAATAAGGTGAAAGGATGCAACACACACCTCTCAATTATAACCTTAAATATTAATGGACTAAACTCCCCAATCAAAAGACATAGACTGGGAGAATGAATTAGGAAACAGAATCCATCCATACGCTGTCTACAAGAAACTCATCTCACCCTTAAGGATAGGCACCAACTTAAAGTGAAAGGATGGAAAAAAAATATTCCAAAAAAATGGTACCAAAGAGAAAGCAGGTGTTGCTATTTTAATATCACACAAAATAGACTTCAAAGTAAAAGAAATCAGAAGAGACAAAGAAAGCCATTACATTTTTTTAAAATTTTATTTATTTATCTTCTATGTGTATGAATGTACTGTCTGCATGTAGGCTTCAGAGGTTAACTAAGTGTTAGGGGATTATGCATGGGGGACATCTGTTGAAATGTCCTGCAAATGTGGGTCACCCGCACTTCCTTAAGGAAAACATGACATCTTTTAGATTAAAAAATTCCTACAATTCAAATATATATATATATATATATATATATATACACACACACACACACACATATATATATATATGTGTGTGTGTGTGTATATACATAATATATATGGTACATGTGAGATATATATATATATTACTATGGAACCCAGAAAAGAGTATCTAGTGAGCTTTGAATTTCAGAATCAGGCATAGTGGCTTACACCTGTAATCTCANCAATTGAGATAAGATGTATGACCTATGAAAAAAGTTTAATAAAAAGTATTTATATTAAAAAATAAAAAATTAAAAAAAAATAAAGGAAGAAGCTGAGTGTAGTGGCACACGCCTTTAATCCCAGCACTTGGGAGGCAGATGCAGGTGGATCTCAGTGGGTTCAAGGCCAGCCTGGTCTGCAGAGTGAGCTCCAGGCCAGCAGGGACTAAAAAGAGACCCAGAATACGATGATGAGGAGGTTGATCTCTAACTGTAAATTGGAGCCAATTGTTATAGAGGAAATCTCTTATAAAACCGGTAAAATTGCCTTCTTTAATTGACTAATAGACATAGGATCTGTGAAAAGGATTATTCTCTATTCAGAACCAAATATAATACTAAACTCTCCTTAAGTTGTGCACTTAAGCAAAATATATTAATACAGGAGAGCTCTGATATCAGCAATGGATTATTCTACCAAGGAGATGTTGTCCAGGGGATCCAAGCCCCCCCCCCAAAGGTAAAGGCTTCTTGCCTGTAAACTGGGATACCTGCAAGAAAAGAGGCAATAAGGCCCTGCTGTTGAAGACCTGATGTAAGCATGGGAAAGATGTATTGAGACCGCACTTGCAAGTGTATAGTTGGTCTCTGGAATACCAGAGAGTGTTACCAAAGGCCACTAAACCAATAAAGCAAATATAGGTCTCCTTGAGTCAAGCAAGACTCCTCCGTCAGCACCAGCTACACCTCACCTGCCTGGAAATACTGTGCAGCAGTGACAGCCATATGTCTGCATATCCCAAATCCAATTGGCTATTAGCTCTCTCCTTGGAGGAATAACCCATGGCTGATGCCACAAGCTTACATCCTCTAGAGGTTAGGAAATGTTATAAGCCACAGTAAGACCCTGACCCTGTCATATTTTACAGAAAAAATGTAATTCATAGATTAACATACCATCCAAATAGCTATGTCTATACCAAAGTAACCTACCATAATAATTAGTACTGTTTAAATACCTATATATCTAATTGCCTGTGCTTCATTAGTAGGACTGAAAGGTTATTTCTGGACAAACTGTCAGCCTATGAAAGGAAACAGCCATAATTGACAAGAGTCCAAAATGACAGCTCCAGAGAGAGTAGACTGGGGTTAAAGCTATGTGACAGCATGCTTGGATTTTCTTGCTTTTTTGTGGTAATTTATTATTTTTACAATTTATGTTTTGTTTCATTGAGAATCACATATATTAACACTTTATTTACATAATTTCTACTCTTCCCTGTCCACTTCCAAGTACTCCCACATCTTCTGTTGCCACTTAACTTTATGTACTCTTCATTAATATCACTATTATTTTATATGTATATTTATGTTGTATTTATATTTGTATGTGCATATGTACATATGTGTGTGTTGTATGTGTATACATATGTGTACATATGTGCGTGTTGTATGTAAAACCTAGTTGTCCATTTAGTGTTGCTTATATGGTCATATATTTAGGGCTGAGAACACCAGTTGGCATGCCAATATGGATGAGGATAATTTCACAAAGACTTACTTCCAAATAAGCAGCCAATGTGTACAGAGAGAAAAATCTTTTTTCTACAGGACTGTGGTCCCTGACATGTTGTCTAATTTTATGTAATTTAAATTTATACTATTCAACTGGCTAGTTATAGGAAGGAAATACATAGCAGAGTACTTGCTATAAAAGATTTTCTGAGTCTGCCTTATTTTGCTGAAACTAGTTATTTCCATTTTGCTTTACTTTTCTTTAAAGCTGACTAAAATTCCACTGTGTATATATGTACACACTGTATCTCTTCCTCTGCAGATTGACAATTTGGCTAGTTAAATTTCCTGGCTATTGCGAATTGTCTAGGTATGTATATTTGTATGCAACCTGACATGGTGTCACACACCTTTAACCCTAACTCAGTGAGTAGTTGCAGTTGAATAATCTCTATGACATCAAGCCCAGCCTAGACTAGGGGTTAGAAGTAAGGCTGCAATGGAGAGAGTATATGAATAAAGTCAAAATACATTGTTTGAAATTATTGAATATATATGTATATATAAAGATGTACATAGTAATACATATTTTAAGCAGAACTGCTCATTCTGATCTCTTTGTTTTTTTTTTAATTTTATTTATTTCTGTATGTGTATGAATGTACTGTCTGCATGCAGGTTTGTGCACCCGTGTCGTGCAATGCTGCGGAGGTCAGAAGAGGGTGTTGGATTCCCCTGGAACTGGAGTTCTCCTGGAATTGGAGTTTCGGACGGTTCTCGGCCGCCATGTGGGTGCTGCGGATCGAACCCGGGTCCTCTGTAAAAGTGGTCAGCGCTCTTAACCACTAGGCCATCTCTCCAGCCCCATTCTGATCTCTTTGGACAAGAGACCCTTTCCTCAGAAATTAACTTTGTACATATCTAGAAACCTATTCCTGTGTTCATCAACATCAAATATTTGCTCACTTAATATTCACCGCCAAGGTAATCTTCCTAAGTAATATTCCAAGCACGAAAATAGACTTCTTCCATAAGTTTAATCCTATAGTTAGTTTTTGAAAATCAAACTATCTGCTGTACTTGCAACTTGAGTACAAAGGAAACATAGACCTTGGAAGCTTGTCATCAGTAAACTAAAGACACCAATGTCCTATTTTCTTTTTTTTTTTTCTTTTTTTATGTGTATGAGTGTACTGTCTGCATGTAGGTTGGTGCACCTGTGTCATGCAATGCCTAGGAGGTCAGAAGAGGGCATCAGATCCCCCTGGAACTGGAGTTAGATGGTTCTCAGATGCCATGTGGGTGCTGGGAATTGAACCCAGGTCCTCTGCAAGAGCAGTCGGTGCTCTTAACCACTGAGCCATCTCTCCAGCCCTTAATGTCCTATTTTCTATAACTAGCACTTACCCAGGAATTATAAATACGTTCATCTTTCTTCAAAGGTTGATTTTTATCAGCTTTCCCAATGCCTGTGGTAGTGATGCAAGTGTAGAGGGAAAAATTAGCAAGCAGATAGAAAGAAGTAGTAAAAGAACTGAAAAAAAAAATTACTGCAAAGAAGACATATACAATGGATGAAATAGAGCAATCTTAGTATCAGTAATTTCTAATAAAATAAATTTCCACATATGTAGTATCCAAATGAGAATCTTAAATTCTGCCTACATATTTAAGGATTCCTGCTACTTATTTAAGATTAAAGATAAATATATGAATTCCCCCATTATTTTCTTTATTACTTCCAAGACTCTATGCAGAAAGCTCTTCACTAGGGCCAGGAGATGGATCAAGGTTTAACATCTACTGGCTGCTCTTGCAGAGGACCTGGGTTTGGTTCCCAGAACTGAAATGATGATAACAACCATCCACAACTCCAGTTCCCAGAGACCTGATAATCTCTTCTGTCCTCCATTGGCATTGCACAACACAACTTCACTTACACATGTGCTGAGAAAAAAACACATAAAATACAAACAAAAATACATACATAATCTAGAAAAAAAAGTTCCTTGCACATGGATTTGAAAAAGTACGTAGCCGTGCTTTATATATAAACCTGAGTATAGATGATCCTTAAAAGACCCTAAAGGCTTCAACCAACAAAAATCCAAAGAGAATCTTCTTCCGCTGCAGTTTGTATTTGTCAAGTGAGAAAGTTATAGTACAGTTATGTGACCAACAGTCTTGGATTAGAGTTTGTCTGAAATACAAAAGCACTGATTTGAAGTAAAATAAACAGTTATGATGGTTACCTGTAGATAATTAGAACAAAGGTGTCAATAAAAATATCCACATCTTAACTGTCAAGATATGTGAATATGAATATTATATAGGTTAGAATGCAAACTAAAAATGGGATGATGATTTATAATAAACTTAATTTTGATATAAGAAGATTATCTTTGGTATCTGAGGCCAGTGTAACCCCAAGAATCCTTTAATTGGGAAGAGGAAAGCAGATGTGTCAGATCCATTCTTGTTGAAGTAATTATGAGAAAGATTCAGTCGACCATGGTTGGTTTTGAAGATATAGTATGGTGAGGATGCAAATGATGTAGCCACTTGGAAAGCTGGAAAGAAAAAGAAGCTGACTTAGTGTCCATAGAAACTAAAGCGGATGATCAACAACTTGATTATAACTAATAAGACCACTAGAACCATAATATTAAGAGATCTGTTGTGTGAAATCACAAAATATATGATAATTTGTTTAGAAACAATAAAAAATAATTGCATCAAGAGTTAAAGGTTACCTAAGGCTGGGAGCAACTGAAAATATGGTGAAGATTAGATGAAAAATGACAGCTCACAATTACATTCACATTTAGACTCACACACATAGACACACACTGAAGGAAGACGTTAATTTATAGAAAGCTATTTACTAAGACTAATTAATCAAATAAGAAACAAAAAACTGAAGGGAATGAAATGAGCCACACAAAATAGAAAGAGCACTATAATCTGAAGCTTAAGTATCTCCCCAAAGACTATTAATTTCCAGGATATTCGTACTGGGAGGTGTATCTTTAGGAAGTGGAACATGACTCATAAGAGTGTAGGCAGCTTGCTCTACTATGCACTCTAGTAACGATGTACTGACTTATCCCCAACCCCAAAGCAACAGGGATATGTAACCATGGAACAAAAACATTGTCCCATTTTAAATTGATTATCTCATGTTTCATTGTAGTAGTAAAATGCGGAGTTACACAGGCAAAGATAGCTAGGCAAGATCTTGTCCTTTCTGGTGTTTGAACACCTGACAAGATGTTCAAACACCAGAAAATCATTTTCCTTATTTAACAGTTAGGAATTTTCAAAATTTCACATAAACTTAAGCTTTCAGTCCAGATGGAATCAGCAACACATATGGTACAAGTTCAAAGAAAACACAAGAGAATAGCTTATGATTTAACAAAAATAAATTTTGCAATTTGATGGCAATAGAGAATAGAGCTTAGATTTCAGTATTTTTGTCTTAATAAGATAAAATTATTTGCCATGTTTACTTTCTAAAATAACCAAACTTCTGTTCACCTTCTCAGAAAAGATATGATGTTGCTAGTGGAAGCATTTTCATTAAACGCACCATAGAATGCTGTTTTAAGTACTTCTGATGTTTACAAGACACTACTAAAATTTGTTTTGTAGACACTTTCTTTTCTGCTCAGAATTGCAGTTGAAAATTGCACTGAGATACTTAAAAACAGCCCCCATTTAATGGAACTTGTCTTATATTGGGATGAATTTTAAATGGACCATTCAGCCATCACCAGCCTGTTCTCTGTACACAGCTTACATGCAATTAGCCACTATAATAAACTGACAGTATTTAAGAATAGAATTCAAAGCATCTATTGTGTCACAGAAGCTATGAAAGCTACTATTTTAAAAATGACTGTGTATGAACAAAGTACCTGGTCTTCAGGCATTTAACATTAAGCAGCGTTACATACAATAAAATATAGCATATACATTTTACACAAACATGTATGTGCATTCACATGTAGAAATTTTACAAGCTGTGACACTAAAGCAACTTGAAAGATAAACTATTAATACTTTACACAGAATACTTACAAATGTGTGAAATACAGTATCTTTGGGTTTTTTTGGAATATAGAATCTTTGATGTAGTAGGTATATGACCTTCAGTGACAAAAAGGTTGGTGTGTATATGTGGCTCTTCTAGAAACACTATCTTGTAACTCTTGCAACGATTCCCTTTGATCAGAGAGTAAATTGGTGAAGTGAATTTCATACCTGTCACTAGACGTGTTACTAAGAACCGTGAAACTCAAGTTTCCTAAACCTCTGTCCCCTCCAGGGTGAAACAACGGTCTGAGATAATGCTTATCTCAGAAGTTTCTAAGAACATAGCTGCAGATAATGCTTACAAAGTATGGAGCATAATTCACACTCATTCATATGATAGGTGCTCACTAGATATCTGAGTTGTGAATGGTAGCTATTTTAAATCATGAATGAAATTCTGCACCATAAATTTCTATAGTGGAGTTTAGCTGATATAATTTTAATGTGGAGGCAATGTGATTACATTTTAATGAATATAATTACTACTAAGCAGAAAGATTGAAAAAATTGGGAGAAAAAGATTTAAGAGAAATTACTCTATAAAAATATTTATATTTGTATATGATTCACATAAAAAAAGAATTAATCCAACAATGATTCTGTCCCATACTGTATCTATATACACTTCTCATCACAATGAGTCAATCTCTGCCATCTCAGCTCTCAGCCCAGCCTGGGTACCAGGGGTCCGGACCTGACCCAGTCTTGCAGTTTGGAGATGGATATAATATACCTCCATGTACCATTTCATACGAGCTTTACTGCTTCACATCTAAAATTTCCCAACCTAACCTCCAGGAAACATGCTCACATGGCAGCTCTATTCTAATCTACATGCCCAGGACCTCATGCAATCAATTCTGAAACCACAAGTCAAAAGTTGCACCTCTCTCATTGCTTTAGGTCCCACATCTACTCTGCTTAACTAGTTAGACCTTACCCAATCTGTACTCAAGCTAGCCTAGGGGCTAGGCTCCCTCTTACTCTTATGTTACCAGAATCTGGCCCCTGGTTTCCCATAGTCTAGAACTGGCCCAGCCCCCTTAGTGATACTTAAAACTTCACGACTAGCCAGCATCAAACCACGCTGTCCTACTAAAAATTAAAATAAAATAAAAAGTGGTAACCAGAAGAACAAATAACCTAACAGTTCATACTTGATCAGAAAGCCACAATGCTATATCAATAATATAAACACAACCAAACTTCAACTAAACAAAGATAGGCTAGAGTTTCTTAGCAGAGACACAACCAACAAAAGAAATCCATACTCTAAGGCAACAATGCAACAGCACAAATAATATGAAAAGCCGCCATAATATGTAACCACCAAAGTCCACTAGTGGTACAGAAGTATACTACAATAAGAACTACTAAAGCAACCCCAGGATACAAAATTAAAAAAAAATCATAAATATGCTCAAATAATTCAGTAACTTTATTTTTTTCTCATTTTTTTTATTGATGCTTTGTGTATTTCATACATCATTTTCCAAGAATTCAGTAACTTTAAAGAACTCAAAGGGTGGGAATAAACCCCTGACTGTACCCAAATAAAATATGATATGAAATTATAAGAAAATTCAGGATTTGAAGAGTGAATTCACAAAAGAGAAATACAGAGGAAAACTCAAGCTAAAATGGAGATGGAATGAAAAACTCAGTGAGCCAGTCTGAAACAAAATGAATGAGTTTCACAAGAATAATGAATGAAATAGAAAACAGAATATTAGGCTGGATGACAAAATTGAAGAACTTTACTGCTCAAGCAAAGAATCATTTTTTTTTTAATTAAAAATGTTTCTCAGCCTTCTTTAATTCCTCACTGGTGAAGTCTCTGTTCAGCTCTTTACTTCATTTTTTGAGCAGGTAATTTGTTTTCTTCCTGGTTTTTTGAGTAGTCTATATATTCTGGATGTTAATGCTCTGTCAGATGAATCACTGATGAAGATTTCCTCCCACTCTGTGGGTTTTCTCTTCACTTCCTTGATTGTTTCTTTTGCTGTACAGAAGGTTTTTTAAAAATGTGGTACATCTACACAATACAGTGCTAAAGAAAGATGACATCATGAACTTTGCAGGTAAATGGATGGAACTCGAAGCCATAATGCTCAGTGAAGTTACAGTCCCAGAAAACAAATGGTGAATGGTTTCCCTCATTTGTGGATGCTAACACCAAATCCCCAGATGAAAGGCAAGCTGAACATTATTGTTATAGTTCTGTTTATCTGAATTCAACTATGTTGTTATAATGTAAATCTCTTAATGGGCTCCAGGATCAATCCACCACTTATTTTTTTTAATTTATTTTTATTGATGCTTTGTGTATTTCATACATCATTTTCCAATTCAGTTCAGGCATATATCCCCTTCCCTTCCCCCCCACCCCACCCCTACCCATCGCAGATCGTGTATTCTGCCATAAGTTTTCTGCATCTTTCTCTGCTTTTTTGTTTTGTTTTGTTTTCATTTTTTTTAACAATAGGTGATAATTTGTGAGTACAAGCATCCTTCATGTAAAACCAATTTGCAAGCAGTTGTGCCCAGACCCACACAGCTCATGGGTCCCACCATCCAGCAGGGGGGGCTTGTATGTTCAATCAAGTTGATCAAATGAGTGTCCAGTCTATATTATTGTAGTTTCACCATTAACCCCAATCGAAGCCCTTACATTCTATCACGCCCTCTCTTCCGCAGATTGTTCCCTAGGCTTAGAAAAGGGGCACAGGTGGATGAGAAGCAAAACACTCTACTTTCTCTGGAGCTGATGTCTTGGTCTCTAGTCAGTTCTGGCTGTTTTCTTTCATGGGCTGCCAGCTTGTCCAGGCTTAACCTTTCGATCCTACTAATGAAGCACATGCAATTAGATATTTAGGTATTTAAACAGTATAATATATAGCCTTTCGATCCTACTAATGAAGCACACACAATTAGATATATGGGTATTTAAACAGTACTAATTGTTATGGTAGGTTACTTTGGTATAGACACAGATGTTTGGATGGTATGTCAATTCATGATCTACATTTTCTTCTGTCAAGTATGGCAGGGTCTTCGTGTGGTTTATAACATCTCCTAACCATTAGAGGATGTAAGCTTGTGACATCAGCCGTGGGTTATTCCTCCAAGGAGAGAGCCAATA
Organism: Rhizomys pruinosus; assembly: GCA_009823505.1. Taxonomy (NCBI): domain Eukaryota; kingdom Metazoa; phylum Chordata; class Mammalia; order Rodentia; family Spalacidae; genus Rhizomys; species Rhizomys pruinosus. The sequence goes on from VZQC01000292.1 coordinate 1,121,137, forward strand.
GCCAATTAGATTTGGGATATACAGACATATGGCTGCCACTGCTGCACAGTATTTCCAGGCAGATGAGGTGTAGCTGGTGCTGACGGAGGAGTCTTGCTTGACTCAAGGAGACCTATATTTGCTTTATTGGTTTAGTGGCCTTTGGTAACACTCTCTGGCATCCCAGAGACCATCTGTATACTTGCAAGTGCGGTCTCCATACATCTTT
>VZQC01000292.1:1123363-1218837 GCA_009823505.1 Rhizomys pruinosus
GATCCTACTAATGAAGCACACACAATTAGATATATGGGTATTTAAACAGTACTAATTGTTATGGTAGGTTACTTTGGTATAGACACAGATGTTTGGATGGTATGTCAATTCATGATCTGCATTTTCTTCTGTCAAGTATGGCAGGGTCTTCGTGTGGTTTATAACATCTCCTAACCATTAGAGGATGTAAGCTTGTGACATCAGCCGTGGATTATTCCTCCAAGGAGAGAGCCAATAGCCAATTAGTTTTGGGATATACAGACATATGGCTGCCACTGCTGCACAGTATTTCCAGGCAGATGTGGTGTAGCTGGTGCTGACGGAAGAGTCTTGCTTGACTCAAGGAGACCTATATTTGCTTTATTGGTTTAGTGGTCTTTGGTAACACTCTCTGGCATCCCAGAGACCATCTGTATACTTGCAAGTGTGGTCTCCATACATCTTTTCCATGTTTGTATCAGGTCTTCAACCACTTATATTCAGACCCTGTAATGACTGTCTATGAGTGGAAAGTATGCATTCATATTTTAGAGTAATATAAAATTAAAGGAGGAAAATGTGAAAAAACTGTAAATTATCTTGAAAAACATTAAAAACACAGAATTGGAATATGCAAGAAATGTGGAACAGCATAGAAACCAATTTTGTGCATCATAAATATACAGGAAGGAAATTAATCCCAGGGCAATGACATTGTCCACATCTTCAACAGGATTACAGGAAAAAAAAAAAAACTTCCTTAAAGTAAGGAAAGACATATGCATACAGATACAAGAAGCACACAGAATTCAAATTATACTAGTGCAGAAAAGAAACTCTTCATGACATAGTATAGTAAAAACATTAAATATACAGAACAAAGGCAGGGTACTGAAAGCTGCTGGAGAAAAACAAGTTACACATAAAAGAACCCCCAAGCATTGCCAATTATAGAAGCCACATCAGCAGGGCAGAAAGTATTTCACATTCTAAATAATCATAGATGCCAACCCAGAATACTTTATTTACAAAACTACCTTAGTTGAAGGGGAAGGAAAAAATATTCCATGATCCAAGTAGGCTGAAAGAATTTATGACCACCAAGCCCGAGAGAAAAAGAGTCAAAGTGAAGCAAAAGATGAAGAAATGACCAGACTCAAGAGGTGACAGAAAGAAAATAATTCAATGGATAATGTATGGAAACATAAAATATAACTAAGAAATCAAACAGAATATAAAATTACAGTAACCAATGCACACCTTCTAATAATAACTCTAAATATCAATTGCCTCATCTCCCTAGTCAAAAGATAGAGGCTTGCTGACTAGATTAAGAAACAAAATCCAACTATTGTCTGAAAGAAATTCAACTGACCTCCAAGTATTGTCACCCTCACAGGGTGTAAAGATGGAAAAATATTCCAGGAAAATGGCACTACAATACAAGCCTGAGTTGTTATTCTAATATATGAATAAATACACTTCAAATACAGTTAGTCAGAAGAGATGAAGGTCACTGCAAAATATTTATAAAAATTTAAAGGGCCACTGTTTTCTAATCAAGGGAAAATACACAAAAAAGATGTAATAATCATGAACATATACTTATCAAACTCTGGTGCACCAAATGCCATAAAAACATTACTTCTAGAATATAAGATATAGGTTAAAAATTCAGTAACAGAAGAATTCAACACTCTACTTTCAACAAAAATGAATAAACAGAGAAACATCTAGATTGAATGATATCATACATCAAATTAACTTAATAGACATCTACAGAATATTCCACACAAGCACCAAAGAAATGAAATTCTGGGGCTGGAGAGATAGCCTAGCGGTTAAGAGCATTGACTGCTCTTGCAGAGGACCCAGGTTCGATTCCCAGCACCCACATGGTGGCTAAGAACCGTCTGAAACTCAAATTCTAGGAGAACTCCAGTTCCAGGGGAATCCGACACTCTCTTCTGACCTCCACAGCATTGCACGACACGGGTGCACAAACTTGCATGCAGGCAGTACATTCATACATATACAAAAATAAATAAAATTTAAAAAAGAAATGAAATTCTCAGTAGTCTATGAAAATTTTTTCTAGAACAGACCACATACTGGGGCTTGAAACAAACTCAAACCAGCACAAAATTGAGATAATTTCATGTATTCTATCAAACCACTAAACACTAAAACTTAACAACATCAAAAGAAGCTGTAGTAACTTAAGCAGATTAAATAATACACCCCTGAATAATGAATGGATCAAAGAATAAATTAAGGAAGAAATAAGGAATTTGTGACACTAAATGAAAATCATAACAAAATGTAACAAAATATCTGGGGTACAATAAAATCAGTCCTAAGAGGGCAATTTATATCTCTATCCACCTGCATTAAAACAAACAAATAAACAACAAAAACAACAACAACAACAAAATCGCTGGCTGTTGTGGCACATGCTTGTATTTTGTATTCCCCACATTCTGGAGGTAGATGGAGCTCTATGACTTCAAGGCCATCCTGGTTTACATAGTGATTTCCAGGACAACTGGGGCTATAGGAAGACCCTGTCTCAAAAAGACCAAAAGAAAAACAATAATCAGAAAAAGCACCAATGAATTACTCTAGTGATACAAATGCAGACTTTGGGAACCAAAGAGATGAGAAGAAAGAATAAAAATCAGAGCAGAAATCAAAGTCAGAAACAAAGAAAACAAAAAAAAATCAATGTTTCTATGATCTGGTTCTTTGAAAAAGACAAACAATATATACAAACCGTTAGCCTAGCTAGCCAAAGGAAAGAAAGAATAAATTCAAATTCACAAAATTAGAGACGAAAGGGGAAACATCAAAAAAACAACAAAAATTCTAGAACTTCTAATGTAACAGATTACAAGTCTATACTCCATTAAATTAGAAAATCTAAAAAAGTAGATGAATTTCTTTTTTTACTAGTAGTTATTATTTTTATGAGTGTATTGTCTGCAAGTAGGTTTGTGCGCCCGTGTGTGCAATGCCGCGGAGGTCAGAAGAGGGCCTCGGATTCCTGTGGAACTGGAGTCAAAGATGGTTCTTAGCCGCCATGTGGGTGCTGGGAATGGAACCTGAGTCCTCTGCGAGAGCATTCGGTGCTCTTAACCACTGAGCCATCTCTCCAGCCTCGAATTTCTAAATTCAATATTTCCACCAAAGTTAAGCAAAGAGAGATAAACAGTTTAAAATGACCCCAGATAAGCAGACTAGTACTCAGAGGATGAACTGGCACTGAGGAATAGTTGGGGAAAGTAATTTCTTAGAATAGCCTCTAACACAAATGACAGAATATATTAACTCCAGGCTGTTGGAAAGTGTCAATGTTGAAGGTTTTGATGAAGAGTGATTGAGAATTTATGTATGAAATACACACAAATTGAATTAAAAGTTATTAACAAAGTAACACAAAAGGGGCCCTTTCTGTTTGAAAAAAAATAAATAAATGACCCATAACAAACAAGGACATTGAACCAGTTATTTATTTATTTACTTATTTATTTTAATAAAATATTCTATTGGTACTTTGTGTATTTCATACATAATTTCTCAGTCCAATTTAGACACATCCCTTTTTCCATGTCCCTCACCCCACCCCACTTTATGTATTATGCCATACATGTCTTTCATCTTTTTATTGGTCATTTTAAAGTTTTTCTTTCAGAGGTTTATTGTTTGGGCAGAAGGTAAATGTTTAAGTCAGTTCTTTGACACAGTTCTTTTGTCATTGTTTTTCCCTCCCATTTGTATTGCTCCCAAATATGCCTATATATACATCACATATATAACAAAATTATGACCTCTGAAAATAAACTATGTTATTTCCAAAATATGTTTAGGAGTTCACATTTTCCCCCCTTAATTTTATATTACTCTATATTACCCTCCACCTGTATACCACAATTACAAAGTCTGAAAATAAGTGGTAAGTTAATTCTAGAGGCCATTAAGGGATTCACATTATAACAGAATAGTTGCCTTCAGATAAAAAGTAATATAACATTAACTTTGCTAAGTTTGCATTTCAACTAGGGATTTGTTGCTAGCATCCACAAATGAGGGATATCATTCCTTTTGATTTTCTGGGGCTGTGTTACTTCACTTAGCATAGTGGCTTTGAGTTCCATCCGTTTACCTGCAAATTTCATGATGTCATTTTTCTTTACCGCTGCATAGAACTCCATTGTGTAGATGTACCACATTTTCTCTATCTACTTCTCTGTTGGGGGACTCTGGATTGCTTCCAGCTCTTTACTATTGTGAAGTGAGCTTCAATAAACATAGATGTGCATGTATATCTGCAATAGGATGAGTCTTGTGGGTATATACCCAGGAGTGGTATGACAGGGTCAGGTCGTAGGCTCATTTTCAGTTTCTTTAGAATTCTCCACACTGCTTTCCATAGTGGTTGTATGAGTTTATATTCCCACCAGCAGTGGATGAGTGTCTCCTTTTCCCCATAACCTCTCCAGAATTTGGTATTCTTTGTTTTCTGGATCATATCTAGTGTTACCGGAGTAAGATGAAGTCTTAAGTTGGTTTTAATTTGCACTTCCTTAATTTTTAGTGATGTTGAACACTTTTTAAGATGTTTCTCATCCATCTATACTTCTTCATTTGTGAAGTCTTTGTTCAGCTCTTTACTCCATCTTTTGAGTGGGTCATGTGTTTTCTTCCTCCTTTGTTTTGTGAGTAGTTTATATACTCTGGATATTAATGCTCTATCAGATATCACTGTTCAAGATTTCCTCCCATTCTGTGGGTTTTATATTCACTTCTTTGATTGTTTCTGTACAGAAGTTCCTGAGTTTAATAAGTTCCATTTGTCAATTGTTGACCTTATTTTTTGTGAAGCTATTGTCTGATTTAGAAAGTCTTTTCCTATGCCTATATAGTGTAGTTTACTACCAACATGTTATTCAATCATTTTCAGAGTTTTGGATTTCACATTAAGGTCTTTGATCTATTTGGAGTTGATTTTTGTACATGGTAAGAGGTAGGGCTTGAATTTTATTTTCCTATAAGTGGTGGTCCAGTGGTGCCCACACCACTTGCTGAAGATGCTGTCTTTCCTCCTTTGAGTCTTCTTGACCCCTTTGTTAAATAAAAAGCTTTTCAAATCACAAACTCCCAGGCCTAGTTTGATTCAAACAGAATTTTACCATATCTTCTGAGCTCTAGAACCAAGACTATTTGAATTATCGAAATAATAGAAACAGATGAAGAACTCCCAAACTCCTTATATGAATCTAGACTGACTCTAATACCCATACCAGGTAAAAAGACAACACAAAAGAAAACTATAGGCTCATATAGCTAATGAACATATATGGAGAAATTATCAACAAAATAGTAGCAAATACATACATACATACATACGAAAGATCTTCCAGTGTAGAATGATGGAAATGAGTAGAAGGCCCCAACCCTAGGTGAGGAATTGTTGGCAACCAATAACTGCTGGGTGAGGGAGAGGAAATCTTTTTTAAGGTCCCTAGACAGGTGGATGAGACTCGAGTGGATGAAGTTTGACTGAAGGACATCTGGGAAAAAAATGATTGACATTTATGACACAATTCATGATTATGGGTGGGGGGAGGCTATTGGAGGGCATGAATGGAAAAGTCTAATTTTCTTTAAGATGTATTATTTGAAATGCACAAAAATCTCAATAAAATACTTAAAAATATCATCCATCATTATTAAGTAGCCTTTAATCATGATATATATGCCAATAAATATAACAAATCATATAAATGTGTTTGATGCCCCAAAACATGTGATCATCTATGTAGATTCATGAAAGGGCTTTTGATTAAATTCAACATGCGTTTAAGATAAAAAGTAATAAAGGAATTTGAACTGGATTGAATATGCATAAACATAAATAAAGATTCATACAACAAAGCTGCAGGCAACATCATTCTAAATGGAGAAAAACTAGAAACAGTTCTATTAAAATAAGGGACCAGACATGACTGTCTACTATCCCTCATTCAGTTTCAATATAATGCTTGAAATTCTTGCTACAACACATCACATTATCTTGATTTGCAGAAGAAATACCAAAAATTCTACAATGAAATTGTGCAAATAATCAACACTTTCAGTAAAGTAGTAAAGCACAAAATCAATTTACAAAAATCAGAGGCATTTCACCTACCAATAATAAGCAGTCAGAGAAATAATTGACAAAAGCACTTTCATTCAGAATACCCTCAAACACCATGTAGGGATAAATCTAACGAAAGTTCCTAAGTACCTCTTCAATGAAAATTTTAAATCTTTCTTGCTGGAGAGTTGGTTCAGTGATTAAGAACACTGGATGCTCTTGGAGAGGACTTGGGTTCAATTCCCAGCACCCATATGGCTGTTAACAACTGTTTGTAACTCTAGTTTCAGAGTAATCTGATGTCTGCTTCTGACCTCTGTGGGCATTACACATCACAGGTGGACTTAAAAATATGTAGGCAGTACATATAAAATAAAATAATAAACCCTCGAAGGAAGAGAGGAAGATAAAATAACATGGAAAGAATTCCTCTGTTCATTAATTGGTATAATTAATATAAAAATTGATATCCTACCAAAAGCGATGTATAGAGTCAATGGAAACCAAATAAAAATCTCCATGACATTCTTCAAAAAATAAATTAAAAAAACATTAATACACATATGGCTCAGAAAAAGACCCTATATTCCAAAGCAATCCCCATGAGTATCTTCACAGACTTGGAAAAAATATCCTTAAATTCATATGGAAAAATAAAAGACACCAAACAGCCAAAGCAACCCTGGGTGAAAAGAGCAATACAGGGGGATCACTATACTAGACATCAAACTTTATTTTAGGGCTATAGTCATAAAAATAGTCTGGTATTGGCACAAAAACAGGCCTGTAGATCAAGAGAACAAAACTGAGTATCCAAACATGAGTCCATCCAATTACTGCCACCTCATATTCAACAAAGGGGCCAATGGAGGAAAGACAGCATCTTCAGCAAATGATATTGGCATACCTGGATCACCACTTGTAGAAGAAAAAAACTTAACCACTACCTCTCACCATGTACTACCCTAAGTGACCCATCCACAATACAATCTATATTCCTAAGGCTCAGGGAAAAATAGTGCGACAAGGCATAGAGATAATCTTAATATACCTTCCAACACTGATTAGTGAAGTTTCTTCATGCAAAACTTAGTTATTAACACAGAAAAGTACAACTGGACAGACAAAATGTAGAGAGCAAGACTACGGGGTAAGTGACCCTGGATATGACTCATGAAATAAATCTTTGCAAGCCAGAGCTATGGCCCATTTGGAAGAAGGGTGACATAACGGCCGAAGGTGGTGCATGACTTTGAGGGAGCAGAGATTTTCCGTCTTCTGTGAACTCTTTATTATGAACTTACAGCTATGGTGACAGCATAGAAAAGACCCGTGCAAGCTCAAACCAGGCGAAATGGAATTCCTAACTTAGCTGAGGAATAACTGGAAACTCAGCACTCCTAGTGATGGAGGGTTGGTCTTCTTTAAGGGAGTGAGGCTAGAAAGGTTATCCAGGCTCCAGAGGATGGACTCAGACTGAGGGATATTTGGGGACACAAATGATTTGATAGTCCTTAAGATTTTTGACAATACATGAAATTCAGTGGGGAGACTATGGAAAGGATTCAGAAAGGGTAGGGATCTAAATGTAATCAAGATATGTTGTAAGAAATGCACAGAAATCAATAAAGAAATGAAAAATGACAAAACAACTAAGAATTAATTATAAATTCTAACACAAGCTCAGTTTCAACTAATTGAAATGATATAAGGCGATTAAACTTTCTGAGAATAATATATGTATTTAAATATATTTATTTCATTTTTTAATTTAAAAAAATATTGAAAATTGCATATTTCATATGCAACATCTCTATCAATATTAATCACATAATAGGACCTTCTCCACTGGCACCCTCCAGCAGCCTCCCCCCGCCCCCCGCACTGGAATTCAAGAATTCTGTCATTGGTGTCGAGGAACATTTTGCCAAATTAATCTCAATACAAGCTTATCCCTTGAGCTCTAGTCAGTCTATCTAGAGTACCTCACTTTAAGACCAGCTCTTCCTCACCCAGCAGTAATCAGCAGCTACCGATATTTCTTCAGCTAAGATTGGTTCTGCTGCCCATTTACTTATTTTCATGCTGGGGTCTTGTCTGGTTGGGTTTGCATGAGTCTTGTGCATACTGACATTATTGCTATAGGTTCATATGAGCAGGGTCCCAGGAGCTTAGGATTCTGTTTTCATATGGTCCTGCATCACATCCCTGGTTCTTACAGTCTTTCTGCCCCCTCTTCTGAGATAATACCCAAGTTTAGGGTGAATGAAGCTTAATATAGGAAACCTTTTCATGGGCACACACTCTCCAGACTGCTAATCTTCTCAGTTTGGCCATTTATGACCTTTTGAGATTCTGGCATCCTGTCCAGAATTTGATATCAGTTTTTTTTTTTTTTTCTATTTTAACCAGTATAACTTGGGTTAGATGAAATCTTAAATTGGTTTTAATTTGCATTTTCTTAATTACTAAATACTTTGAATGCTTTTGTACATATTTGTATTGTTATTAAACTTTTCCATACATCATTTCCCAGTCCGATTTAGACTCATTTTCCTTTCCATGCCCCCCACCCCACCAAAGTTCATCCACTCTGCTATACATGTCTTGCATCTTTTTCTGAGTCTTTCCAAAGATTTTTTTATTACAAAACAGAGGATTGTTGTTTGGGGAAAACTTCAGTGCTTCGGTTAGTTCTTTGTCCCAGTTCTTTTGTTGTTGTTGTTCCTTCCAACTTGTATTACTTCACAATATATATATGTATGTATGTATATATATATATATATATATATAGAGAGAGAGAGAGAGAGAGAGAGAGAGAGAAAGAGAGACAGAGACAGAGACAGAGACAGAGAGAGAGAGCAAGCCTTGGGATCCCAGTCCTGGCTTCATTGACTCTCCTGAATATCAGCTAAGAGCTATAGCTGGGGGTTGGGGATGCAGCTACCGAGTGTTACATGAAGCCCAGCTCCACGTGAAGCAGGCCTAGTCATGCACATCTGTAATCCCAGCACCTGGGAAGTAGAAGCAGGAGTTCAAGGTCATTCTCAGCCACATGGAAAATTAGAGGCCAGCCTGAGATACATAAGAACCCAAGGGGGGGTGGGGGGATGGCTCAGCAGTTAAGACTGCCAACTGCTCTTACAGAGGACCAGGGTTCAATTCCCAGCACCCACATGGTGGCTAAGAACCATCTTTAACTCCAGTTCCAGAGAAATCCAACACCCTCTTCTGACCTCCAAGGCATTGCACAACACAGGTGCACCAACCTACATGCAGACAGTACAGTCACAGACATAAAATAATAAAAAAAGAACCCAAAGGGGAAAAAAGGAAACAAAGAAAAAGAACAGCTTGATTGTGTCTTCCAAACCCTAGATAAATGCTGGGTCCACTGGGTATAGCTGNTAGCTGGGCAGCAAGTGGGGGAGATGAAACACAGAAAGAGGCAAGGAAGTGTCGGCCAAAAGGGTGATAGCGAGGAAAGTTCTGGTCCAGGCTGAAAAAAGGTACAGGGTCTAAGACCTAACAAGAGAGGCTAAGAGGAGGAAAGAGATCATACAAATCAGAAAGTCGGAGGAGGAGAACCAGAACTGAGGAAAGTCTCGGACACGGTCTCAAAAAAAGAGAGACTAGAAAATAAATACTCGATCTCGGAAGAGGAGCGTCCTCTAACACACACACAGACAGTAGTTGCAACAAAAGGGGGGCGAATCGTCGGGAAAAGACAAGGAAAAAAAACCAGATCCACTCTGGCAACGCCAAAAAGTTTCCAGAGTTAAGAGAATATTCCCCTATCCCTACCATCATACGCGACACGGAGAACTCCACTCTGAAATGAAGATAAGCCTTCCAACCAGTATTACTGGGCTTCACCTTGTCCATGAGAAACTGGGAGGGGAAGGGAGGGAAAAGAAAGATAGTGGGAGAAAGGAAAAGAAGAAAAAAAAAAAAGAGAAGAAGGAAGAGAAGAAGGAAGAAAAAAAGAAAGGAGTGTAGCCAAAGGACTTAAAGGAGGTTTGGTCTTGTGTTCTGTTCAACCAAGTTCTTGAGTTTTCTTTTACCAATCCACCCATTCTGTTCCATGGTTGTTTCCTGTGTATATCCAACATTGTCACAAGTTTCACAACATGATCAATCCCCTTCCAGTTTCCTGAGATCCTCTGTGTAGCTTCTTCCTCAATTTTCATCATGTTTCTATGTATTATTAATAAAACCCTAAACGACCCCTATACTCATCCATATTTTCCCTCAATTTTCATTTTCTAAAAAAACAGTAACCCTATAACCATAACCAATCAATATCAACCCTGAACATCACCAACACTGCCAAAACACTAACCCCTCAATGTTCATATATTGGCTAACCCTACCTACTTCATCAATCGCAAATCCAAATATCCGCATTGCTCCAGTCTTTCCCGTCCTCTTTAAAATTGAAATGGATGGGTTCCCCCCCTGAGCCATTTATCACAATCCACCTGCCACCTGTGGAAGTTGGTAATTGATGGCTTGATTGAATTGCTTGAGTGATTGACTGTTAAGAAGGTGCAGAAACAATGGTGGGATGACCAACAGAATAATAAAATTTGAGTCTAACTCATCGAAGGGAGCTTCCGGCAAGCAAGTGGTAGCGAGCAAACCGCATGCAGGAGTCTCACTTAAATTCAATTCAGACAAAATCCCAAAAACCCCCAAAAGTTCCGCAGAATCCCAATCCCCCGATTGAAATTCCAATTGATCCGCACGTGGGCCCGTGGTTTTCCGCAGCTTTTATTTCCCATGTTTTCCCTGTCCCCCCTTTCCCCACCTTTCCCCAATTCCCCCCCCGCTCTTTTTCCGCCCTTTCCCCCCCCCCTTTTTCCACTGTCCCCAATTATTTGGGGATTATTTTATTCCCGCCCCCCGCAACATCTTCTTATTTTGTCCCCCCCCTTCCTTCCCCCCCACCACCTTCCTCCCCCCCGACGTCCCCACCCCTACCAACGCTTTTCCCCACCACCACCACAAAACCTAAACCCTCCGTTTTCTTTTCCCCACCCCTCCCCCTAGGCATTTTTTCCCCCCCCTTTCCCCCTCCCGCCCCACCCTTTCCCCACAACCTACCCAGCCCCTACACCCCCGACCCTACCTGAGGAACTACTCTCTACTAACCTGGGTAACTACACGACTACTACTGTGCAACCAATCACGATTGAGATGGGAGGGGGAGACGTTTAGTCTAAGTACACAGTTGCTCTTGTTGCTTGTTGGCCAGTGCCCCTGTGATGATTACCCCTAACAAAGCCAAAACAAAACCAAAAAAGGGCATTGTGGATTAAACTGCTTAGTACTACTACTTACTGGAATGCAACAAATTATATATATATATTTTTTTTTTTTTTTTTTTTTTTTTTTTATATATATATATGAAATGAAATTATGTGGCCAGTTCCTGAAGGGCAATATAGATCCCGTACCGCTCGCGGCAGGGACCACGGACGCGTATCGCTGCCTGCTCCACTATTTTGTCACTCCCCTGTTCCCACCCTTTAAGTCCCACCCCTCATTTCCCCCATTTCCACCTTGTTCCACTTTCCCCCCTTTCGCCCCAAGCCACATTTTTTATTTCCCCCTTGCCCGTTCTTGTCTTCTTTCCTCCCTTTTCCAATCACAATGTCTTTCACATCCAAAAACTAAAAAAAAGCTAAAAATCTCTGTGGTTTTTATGAATTTCACATGGTAATTTTACTCCCTGCCTCCCCCACCTCCTTGCCTCTCGCCTTTTTGCGCCTCTTCTTCTTTTTTATTACTTTAAGCCTCCCATTCTCCACCCGGTTTCTCCTATCCTCCATTGCCCCTGATCTCCTGTCTCCCTCCTTACCTCTCCTTCTTTGTCTCGGCGCGGGGAATTCGTCCCCTTGCTCCTTTTTTTTCCTTTTTACCTTTTTTCCTCCCACCCCCACCCCCCGATCCCTCTCCGCCTCCCCCTTTCCGAGTCATATTCCAGCGCCCCTGCAACCCGCCGTCCTCCTTTTTTCCCTTTTTGCAGCACTGACAGTCCCGACTCTGGCCCCACTTCTTCTTATACTCGCCCTAACTCCCGCCCCCAACTTGACGGAAACCTGACTCACTTGACTACTACCAACCCAAAACCAAACTAACTAACTCGCACCTGGAAACGAACTTGAAGGAACAACGTACTGAACTATACTAACTGAAACAAACTGCTTCATTACCTTCTTCAAAACTTCATCCACTCTTCTCCCCTGAGCCACATGCGTTCATAGCTCAAGAACTGAACTCTCTCGTCAACACACCCGCAACAACCCTAATATTGTTCTATTTAATACTTTTCATATGTAAACTACCTTCAAAGTGGGTCCCCCATATTACCGTTACTTATACTTACTTCTTTAACTTACTAACTAATAACCTATTACAAACCTTACGTAAATTACTGGCACAAATAAGAAAAGCAAAACAAACATTTTTAACACAATCCTTCGTGATTGGAGAGTGAAGTAATGGAAATCCGATTTCCAAAGTACACAACCTATGTCAATTTAAAAAAGACCTCTATGTGTGTAAAAGTCTTCTTGCATGTAATTATGTATTGGTCTCTATCTTTCCCGCGCGCTCCTACCTTTTAAGCTTTTCCCACTTTCTCCCCACAGTTGCACTTATCAACATTTCTTCCTACTCCGGATCTGCCCGCACAAATCCCCTGCGAGAAAAAATCATGAAAGAATGGTACATATATCCAAAATGCTAACGCCATTTATAACACTATAGATCCATCCTGCTCTGACCCTCTGCAGATTTCTATGCAGTATACATTTTGGCTATCGCAGCTCTCAAGCTGTCTCCTATCATCCTCAGTGGCTTCGTCTGTGCGTCCCCTCTCCGCGCTAATTTTCCTACGGCTCTCCCGATATCCAATCTATTCTTACTCCTCTTCCTTAAATCCTCTCTCATCTTCTCTCTTTCTTCTTTCTATATCCTTTCTTTTCTAAAGATTAGAAATGAAACAATCATAGGAGTTCCAACCGATATATTTCTTTTTATGACAACTCAAATTTAATATATTCCTAAATTCTACGTCACCATTTAAGGAATTTGATTCGCTTCATGTTAAGCAATCCCCCCAAGACATACCAGTCTCACTCTTCATTTCCTTTCTTCCTTTTCCCTATTCTGCTAAAAAACTCGTTTTCAATTCATAAAATTCCGGTTTCCCGTTTCCAGCACTATTGCAAGCCCATTCACTTCCGTGCCGCCATGTAGTTCTTTCACCTCTCCCCGTCGCAATGTCTGTCCCTACCGCCTGCCCTTTCCACCACACCCCACAGGATCTTCCCTGTTTGATTCTCTTTCCCCCCACCTCTCCTCATTTAATCACCCCCGTTTCAGTGCGTCCTAGGTTCATCACCCTTTTTTTTTCTCGCCGTCAAACCACCGGCTTTTGACCGCCTGGTTCTCTCTACTCCGCTCTACCGCTGCTGTTCTTTTTCCAAACCCCCCCCTTCTCTTTCCTTCTCTTCTTTTCTTCTGTTCTTCTTTCATCTCCGGCCCTCCCCTCCCCATTCTCGCATCTCGCTTCTTCTCTCGCTTTTTCTTCCCCCCCGCCTGGCAGTCACCCCCCCCTCCTACCCCCCGACCATTCCCCCCCCTGCCGGCACCCTTCCGTGTTGGCACCGCTGCCCCCTCACTTTGCATTGAACATTGACAAGAAAACAAGTAGAGTTGGTTTTGGTTTTCTAAGATTTTTTTCCCTTACTCAAGATGAAAAACTATATGTAAGTATCAAGCACTACAAACAACTTGATAGAGGTATATAATTTTGCAGAATCAGATAAGAAATCATGTTCCACCAGAATCCTACCAACTAGTCGGCGCCCATAACTAAGAGTGCATAATAGCAAAAGGATGCGAACTCATTCCTCTTAAAATTTGGCCAACCATGCAAAGTACGAACACTAACAAAATTTTTGTCTAAATAAGGAATTAGATAAATAAAAAATGAGAGAAAAAGAACAGTGGTCAGCAGGAGGTGGTGGGGCGGGAGAACCATGTACAAAAGGAGTTATGTTCCTGCCACCTATGACATTTACTTTCTGGTTTTTTATTTTTTTTATTTTATGCCAGGAGTGTTTTGCTTCTATGGATGTCGTGCGCCTTTTCCATGCATGCAGTACCCACAGGGGCCGGTAGAGGGCATCGGAGTCCCTGAAACTGGAATTACAGTTGTTTTTTTTTTTTTTAAGTTTTTATTTATTTTTCTATGTGTATAAGTGTACTGTCTGCATGTAGGTTTGTGCACCCGTGTCGTGCAATGCCGCGGAGGTCAGAAGAGGGTCTCGGATTCCCCTGGAACTGGAGTTCCCCTGGAAATTGGAGTTACAGATGGCTCTCAGCCTCCATGTAAATGCTGGGGATCGAACCCGGGTCCTCTGCAAGAGCAGTCGGCACTCTTAACCGCTAGGCTATCTCTCCAGCCCCTGGAATTAATTACAGTTCTAAACCACCATGTGGGTGCTGGGAACTGAAACCAGTGGTCCTCTGCAAGAGAAGCCAGTGCTCTTAAAACTCATGAGCCATCTTTCTGACACCTTTACATACTTTCTATGCCTTGTATTTTTTTTTTTTTCTTTTCCTGACTGGCCTGGAATTCTGTTTCCTGAATGCTGGGATTAAAGGTGAGTGCCACGCCTGGTTGCCTTGGTTTCTTCAACTCTACAGTGAGACATATATACATCAGCTGCTCCAGTGGGTCACTGTGACAATGTAAAGACGTCAATCTGGCCCTCTGAAAGTACTTGGTAACTTAAAGTTAAGTATCCCCTTCCTCACTCCCACCTACTTAACTCAAAACTCCCTGCAGCAGCCACATGTCCATCCTGTCACACATGAGCCCACCCTCCCTAGATAGGACACTAACACAGTGGACAAAGATCCATGTGGAGTACTAATCTTGCAGAGTGAGGATGTACAGGCCACAGACCTTTGGCGGGTGGGAAAAACTGCCGCTGGGTCACAGCTGTGTCTGAGGCACAGCACCCACGGCTGAATCAGCAGGGAATATGGCAAAAAGTGAGCATTTGCACGGCAGCAATTGTAAGGCTTTGGGGGACTGTCTTCAGGGACTTGAAGGGAATGCTCTCCTGATTTCACAGCTGACCTCTCTGAAGAGCTTGTGTGGTAACACGGCCGTGTGAGCACCGGGGGGGGGGCTTGTATGTTCAATCAAGTTGATCAAATGAGTGTCCAGTCTATATTGTTGTAGTTTCACCAATCACCCCAATCGTAGCCCTTACATTCTACCACGCCCCCTTTTCCGCAGATTGTTCCCTAGGCTTAGAAAAGGGGCACTGGTGGATGAGAAGCAAAACAGTCTACTTTCTCTGGAGCTGTTGTCTTGGTCTCTAGTCCTTTATTTATTTATTTTTTCCACATTGCCTACAGCGTGTATAATCTAGTTTATTTGGATGGGTAGGGGTGGGGTGGGGTGGGGGAAAGGGAAGGGGATATATGCCTGAACTGAATTGGAAAATGATGTATGAAATACACAAAGCATCAATAAAAATAATTTATTATTTTTATGTGTATGAATGTACTGTCTGCATGTAGGTTGGTGCGCCCTTACTGTGCAGTGCCGCGGAGGTCAGAGGAGGGTGTCAGATTCCCCTGGAACTGAAGTTAAAGACGGTTCTTAGCCGCCATATGGGTGCTGGGAATTGAACCCTGGTCCTCTGCAAGAATAGTCTGTGCTCTCTCCAGCATCTAGGTCATCTTTTTAATTGAGTTCATTGTTTTCTTGATTCTTTGTTTTTTGAACTTAAAGAGCTCAAATTCTGGATTTTCATCCTCTATCAGATGTGTTGCTGGTGCAGATTTTCTCTCACTCTGTGTGTTTTCCCTTCATTTCTTTTGTTGTTTCTTTTGCTGCACCTAAGCTTGTTAGTTAAACAAGGTCATACTTGTTGACTGTTGATTTTAAACTAAGAAACTAATGTACAATTTAAAAAGTTCTTTCCTACACCTGTATCTTGTAGGTTGCTGACAATGCTTTCTTCTAACAATTTCAGAGTTTGAGGTTTCATGTTGATGTCTTTGATCCACTTAGAGTTTACTAGTGTGCAAGGTGAACGCTGAGGACCTAGTGTCATTCTTCTACAGGTTGAGATTCGATTTTGCCACCACCAACTGCTGAAGATGCTATCTTTCTTCCAGTAAGTGTTCTTGGCCCCTTTGTCAAAGATCATATGGCTGAAATTGCATGTACTTAAATTTCTGTCTTCAGTTTAGTTCCATTGATGTCTGTGTTTATTTTTGTGCCGGTATCATGCTGTTTTATGACTATAGCTCTGTAATATGGTTTAAAATCTGATATGATATGCCCATGAAAGGAAACAGCCAGAATTGACCAGAGTCCAAGTCAACAGCTCCAGAGAGAGTGGACTGTTTTACTTCTCATCCACCTGTGCCCCTTTTCTAAGCCTAGGGAAAAACCTGCGGAAGAGGGGGCGTGGTAGAATGTAAAGGCTCCGATTGGGGTGAATGGTGAAACTACAGCGATGTAGTCTGGACACTCATTTGATCAACTTGATTGAACAAACAACATGTCACCCCCCACTGGATGGTGGGGCTGTGAGGGTTTGGACACAAGAGCCTGTAGATTGGTTTTGCACGAAGGATGCTTGTACTCATGGATTATCACTTATAGCTAAAAAAGGAAAAAAAAAAAAAACAGAGAAAGATGCAAGACAGTTATGGCAGAATACATGATCTGGGATGGGGGGGGGGGGGGGGGGAAGGGAAAGGGAAAATTGCCTGATCTGAATTGGAAAATGATGTATGAAATGCACAAAGCATCAATAAAAAAAATTAAAAAAAAAATCTGATATGACAATCTCCTCTGTGTTTCTGTTTCTTCTCAAAGTTGGTTTGGTTATCTGGGGACTTTTGTGTTTCCATATGAATTTTACCATGGATTTTTTTTTCTAATTCTGTGAAGAATGTCATGGGGATTTTTTTTGGTATTGCAGTAAATCTATATATTATTTTTGGTAGAATGGACATTTATAAATTCTTCCAATCCATTAGCATGGAAGGTCCCCCCTTCTTCTGGTGTCTTCTTCAATCTCTTTCTTTAAGATGTGAAATTTTCATTTTAGAGATCTTTAATGACTTTGGTCAGGGATATTCCAAGAATTTTTTAGGGCATTGTGAATAGGAGGATTTCCATGTACTTGATGCAGTTGCTTATTAGTGGTATATAGAAAACTATTGAATCTGTGGACTAATTTTGTAACCTGCCACTTAACTGAAAGTTTTAATCATTTCTAAGAGTTTTCTGGTGGAATTTTTGCCATCTCCTAGGTATAATATCATATTATCTCCAAAAAGTGATAATTTCAACTCTCCCAATTAGTACTCCTTTAATTTCCTTCTCTTTTCTTTTTGCTCTGTCAAGGATTTCAAGTACTATATTAAAAAGGAGTAGAGATAGTGGACAGCTTTGACTGATACCTGGTTTTAAGGGTAATGCTTCCATTTTTTTTCTCCTTTTAGAATGATGTTGGCTGTAGGCTTGTTGTATATAGCTTTAATTATGTTGACATATATACTTCCAGTAAATTTCCTCTAGAAGTTTTAACATAAATGCATGTTGAATTACACCTAAAGGACTTTTTTGCATCTACTGAGATGACCATGAGATTTTTGTATTTGAATCCATTTATATTATTTATGACATTTAATGACTTATGTATATTGAGTCATCCATGCATCTCTGAAATAAAGCAAGTTTGATCATGATGGATGACCTTTTTTTTGATTTGTGCCTATGTGTGGGATACAAATATTTTGTTGAGAATATTTGAATCTATATTCATTAATTATATCAGTTAAGTTTTCTTTTTTTTTTTTTCTTGTATTGTTACCTACTTTTGGTATTAGAATGATGCTGACTTCATAAAGGAAATTCAGGAGTTTGCCCTCTGTTTCCACTGTTTTGAATAACTTAGGTAACATTGGTTATAGATCTTCTTTAAATGTCTGGTAGAATTCTGCTGTAAATCCATCTGGTCCTGGGAGTTTTTGTATTACTGTTTCAAATTCCTTATATGTTACAGGTGTGTTTAAGCTATTCCTGGTTTAGCTTTGGTGATTTCCATGATTTAAGATATTCATCCGTTTATTTTTGTTTTCAAATTTAATAGAGTACAGATTTGTAACAATCCCCTTATAATATTCTGGATCTTTGTTGTCTGTCGTTATGTTTCCCATTTCATCTCTAGTTTTGTGGATTTGGAGATTTTCTTTCTTTCTTTTGTTTAACTGGTCTCTGCATCTGTCTTTCTTGTTTATCTTTTCAAAGGACCAGCTCTTGGACTCATTGATTCTTTGTATTATTTTCTTTGTTTCTATTTAATTAATCTCTGTCCTAATTTTTGTTACTTCTTAACCTGCGGATTTGGGTTTCATTTCTTCTTGCCTTTCAAGTGTTTTCAATTACAATATTAAGCCATTTACTTGTGCTCCTTCTTATTTTTTAATGTAGACTCTTTTTTTTTTTTAGAAATCTAGATTTTCTTTTTTTATTTTCTTTTATTTATTTTCTATGTGTATGAATGTACTGTCTGCATGTAGGTTTGTGCACCCGTATCGTGCAATGCCGCAGAGGTCAGAGGAGGGTCTCGGATTCCCCTGGAACTGGAGTTCTCCTGGAATTGGAGTTAAAGATGGTTGTTAGCCACCATGTGGGTGCTGGGGATCGAACCTGGGTCCTCTGCAAGAGCAGTTGGTGCTCTTAACTGCTAGGCCATCTCTCCAGTGCTAATGTATACTTTTACAGCTATAAATTTCCCTTCTATTAAAGGCTGGTTGGTCTAGGCTTCAGGTTCTATCTTTTGATTTTATATTGAAGGGGTAGATTGTTCTAGTCCAAATACTCAGGAGCTCCTGCAGAGACCTAGTCAAGAATCAATCAGGCCTTCCCAGGCTTCCTTCAAATGTTTTGTCCCCTACTAGCCAGCAGGCATGGCACAATTTTGAAGGCTTGGTAGGTTGAGACTTGTTTGCCAATAGTTCCTCAGCTGGAGCTGGAGCTGGATCTAGAGCTTCTTGCTTACTTCCTTGCTCCATGCTGGCTTATTTTTTTAACTTGGGCTAGTGCAAGCCATGTTAGTGCTCTCACAATTGCTGTGGGTTCATCTGTGTAATTTTCCTGTTCTGTGTGGAAAACACTGTTTCCTATTATTCATCTATCACTTCTGGCTCTTATAATCTACCCTTCCACACACTTCTACTAAGATGCCTGAACATTGGGAGAAGAGGATGTGAAACAGGTTTCCCCTTTAGAGAAGAGCACTTCAGAATCCTTTATTTTTTGCATGTTCACCAGTTTTCAGTCTCTGTTATTGCCACATGCCACGAAAAGATTTCTCTGGTAAGAGGTGAGAGATCCAGGGACTGGAGAGATGGCCTAGGGGTTAAGAGTGCCGACCGCTCTTACAGAGGACCCGGGTTCGATCCCCAGCCCCCATATGGTGGCCAAGAGCCGTCTGAAACTGCAATTCCAGGAGAACTCCAGTTCCAGGGGAGTCCGACACCCTCTTCTGACCTCCGCGGCGTTGCACGTCACGGGTGCACAGACTTGCATGCAGACAATACATTCATACACATACGGAAATAAATAAAATTTAAAAAAAGAAGAGGTGAGCGATCCATTAATTAATGTGTCATTACAAGTCAGTTTAAAATGCCAATTTAGGGCTGGAGAGATGGCTCAGTGGTTAAGAGTGCTGACTGCTCTTGCAGAGGACCCAGGTTTGATTCCCAGCACCCACACCATCTTTAAGTCCAGTTCTGGGGGAATCCAACACTCTCTTTTGACCTCTGCAGATTTCTAACACTGTTTCTTGTGTTCCTCTGCCTTCTTTTTAAAATTAGCAGTATTTTAAAAAGTTTCGAGTGAAGGATATAGATTTTAGAAAATATGAAAACCTTTGAATTCATAATTATTTGTTATTTTTAGTTTAAATTTATTGTTTAAATAAATTATCCAAGGATCCTGAAGGACAGGATATAAACAAAAAAGTATAGGTGACTCTCAAGTTATATACAACTGTTTCTTTCCATGATTTATCTTTTTCAGTATATTTTCTACTGACAATACTTCTAATCTTTCATTGTAATTTTTATTAGTTCAAACAACCCAACTCTGGCTTCATATATTTCTTCATGAGAGAATGTGCTGAATAGAGTATCTAGCTCTTTAATCAGAACATATGTTGTCCACTTTTTGTCAGTGTTGCACAAACTTAGACATACCTGGGAAGAGAGAACCACAACAGAGGTAGGTCCTCCATTGGATTGGCCTTTGGGCAGGTTTGTGATCCATTTGATTATTCGCTATCAGATTTAAGAGAGCCTAGCACACTGCAGGTGATACCATCCCTTAACAGGTTGGTCCGAGCTGTATAAAAGGGTGGCTGTGCAACCTGGGGAAAGCATGCCAGTAGGCAGCATTCCTCCAGGTCTTATCCTGTGTTCTACCTTGACCTCTCACAATGGTGGACTGTATCCTGTAAGATGAAACAAATTCTTTTCTCTACAAGGTGGTTTTTGCCAGTGTTTTATCACAAGAATTGAAAGTAAACTGTAACAGAGCTCATTGTCAAATCATCTAAAATGACAAGAATTACCCTTTCACCTCCTAGCTACATGGCATTTCCTAATACACACACAGAGTGGTTGACACAGAGATCTGCTTAGTGTTTGGTTGAGCATTAAGAGACTTACTCCATGGCATCTTCTGATGTATGCAAATCACCCTACTCAGGAATGAGACATTTTCCAAGTAAGTATTCATGCCAGTAAACACTACAAGCTTATAATTATACAAGTTTAGAGTGTTTTCATTGGATTAAACCTGGTCAGCATTTCAATTTTCCATACACACAACTAAACTGACAAAGTGCTCCATTTTGTCTCATTCTGAATCACTGCCATTACTCTTGAGACTGTTACATATAGCTCACATTGTTTAGTCTCATATTTCATCTGTTTTATTAGCAAGAATGCAACATTTTGTCCTTGAGGGTTTAATATTAAACCAACAAAATATTCAGCTTCTAGTGATAGCTTAAGGTCTCCTATTCTATGGAATAAATATTATTTATAATAAATAAAATCTGAATTATGAATATAAAAAGTAAAGTTCTAGCTTTGAATTCAGAAAGAAATTAATATTTTATTAATGATCCTGAGATCATATCATACAACAACGTTTTAATGAAAAGTGTCAGGTTTACTCATTTAATTAAGAAAAGAAATTTATCAAAAGTAAGACTAGTTGTGTGTTTGTTGTCTTACCATCTGCTGCATAAGGAAACCTCTTTGGAGAGAGCTTTAAGATCTATTCACCTATTGTGTAGTGGGCATATTGAAAAAGTGCCACTTGGGTATAAGCATCTTAAAGACAATTATTCTCTATGTTAGATCCGTTGCAGAGGCCAGAAGTGGGTGTCAGTTCTCCTGGAACCAGAATGATGGAAAGTTGTTAGCCATCATGTGGTTGCTGGGAACTGAACCTAGTTCCTGTACAAAAAAAGCTAGTGCTTTGAACCTCTGAGCCATCTCCACAGCCCCTAATACCATTATTTAAAATATTTTATTTTTTATTTTTGTGTATGAATGCATTACCTGCATGTGTGTAAGTGCATCCATGTCAAGCACTGCCCGTAGTGTCAGAAAAGAGGTGTTGGGGTCCCTGAAATGGAGTTACAGATGTTTGTTAGCTGCCATGTGGGTGCTGGGAATTGAACCCAGGTCCTATCCAAGAGCAGTCAGTAGCCTCCTAATAACATCTTCTAATTGAACAGTATAAGGATATGTACTTTGATACCCTGAAACAAATTGTCTCTTTGGGGTTAGAGAGATACAGATTCAGTTTCCATTATACACATGGGAGCAACAACCACACTAAACTCCAGTTCTGTGCATTCTGATGCCCTCTTCTGACCTCCATGGGTATGGCACAAATAGGTGTATTTACATTCAGGCACTCATACAAATAAATAATAAAATAAAATAAACAGTAAAATATTTAAATGTCTCTGAACATTATGTTATATGGATAAAAGGCTTTTAACAATAATATTATGACAAACATCCATTTTGTTTCATTTGCATTTTTTGTTTTATACATGGACACTTGGCCTTGTGCTCCAGGTTGTCTTGCCTCAACTCCTTAGTGTACAGTAAACAGTCTTGCATCACCATGTCTTTGTTAGGTCAAAGATTTT
This sequence comes from Rhizomys pruinosus, assembly GCA_009823505.1. Lineage (NCBI taxonomy): Eukaryota > Metazoa > Chordata > Mammalia > Rodentia > Spalacidae > Rhizomys > Rhizomys pruinosus. The sequence goes on from VZQC01000292.1 coordinate 1,145,774, forward strand.
GAGATGGGAATCATAGACCAGCTGAAGTAATTCTAAATATACATTCATGTAAACAATAACGTAAAACAACAGGAAATTTTCCCACAATCAAACCGGAATTGAGAATAAAATCAAAAGGAGTAAGCAGTGAGAATGGACTCTCACATAAAAGCATAAGAGGAAAAAAAGTCATACAGGAAAGGTAAATTCACACATGTGGATCTATGAGTTATAGGGTGATAAATTTATGCTCTTTTAAACTGCTAGATATGTTGCAATATGTTACAATAGCCATAAGAAATGAAAGTGTATGCAAAAACACACATGAGGCATATAAATTGCTGTTATATTTAAGATAATAAATTCTGAGAGGAAAATATTAAAATTCTTCATAATCATCAATTCACACAAGTAATTTTAAGTGATTGATTTAATTATCAAGAAAAAATATATTGAAATTGGTTGATTCCAAAGAAATGAGTTTCCTGGCTTTATGACTGATTTTTTTCCTCTTAGAGAACTAACTTTTGAGCCTCCTCAGATTGTTACTCTCATTGTTTCCTTGTCTGAGAGATGATGACATAAAATCAATGAAGTGTTCATTTTAGTTGCCAGAAGCCTAATGCAAATGAATAAAATCTACTTAGCATGAAGTTGCTCTTTTTATGATGAGGAGTGTTTATTTTTAAGCCATGTTATGTGCCCAAGAAAGGGAAATACAATTTATAGGAGAAAAACAACGAGGCTTTTCCTTTAAATTCTTGTCCCTATTAAAAGACCCACAGAGATGCTAAAGAAAATTCTCTTTTGAAATTAACACACAGAAAAGTGGACCGATATTCATCTAGAAAGCTAAAATAAATCATGAGAAAAAATAAATGTGTCACTGTTATTTACATCTGAAGTTTGATAAATTCATACATTCACTTTATTTCTTTAGTTGTAACAGTTTATTGATGTTCTATGTATTTCATACATCATTTTTCATTTCTGTTCAGGCATATTCCCCTATCCCTTCCCCCCTCCCCACCCCAAACCATCCCAGATCATGTATTCTGTCATAACTGTCCTGCATCTTTCTCTCAGTCTTTTTTATGCTTAGGAATTCACATTTTCATCCATTAATTTCATATTATTCTAAAATACAGATATGTACTCTCCACCCATATACCATAATTACAGAGTCTGAAAACAATTGGTGGGTGGATTCTAGAGTTCACTGAGGGAATCACATTATGACAACATAGTTTCTTTCAGATAAACCAAAAATATAACCACAATGTCCTTCAGCTTGCCTCTGGGGGATTTTGTGTTAGCATCCACAAATGAGGGAAACCATTCTCTGTTTCTTTCTGGGACTGTGTTACCTCGCTCAGCATAATGGCTTCGAGCTCCATCCATTTACCTGCCAAGTTCATAATGCCATCCTTCTTTGCTGTTGAATAGTACTCCATTATGTAGATGTACCAGAATTTTGTCATCCACTCATCTGTTGAGGAGCATATGGGTTGGTTCCAGCTCTTCGCTATTGTGAAGAGAGCTGCAATAAACATGGATGTGCATGTATCTTTGTGGTAGGATGTCTTTGGAGTATATACCCAGGAGTGGTATGATTGGGTCAGGGGGTAAGCTCTTTCCGAGTCTTTTAAGGGTTCTCCACACTGCTTTCTATAGTGGTTGTACAAGTTTACATTCCCATCAGCGTGTTCCCCTTTCCCCACAATCCCTCCAGCATCTGTTGTCTTTTGTTTTCTTGATCTTAGCTAGCCATACTGGAGTGAGATGATATCTGAGAGTGGTTTTAATTTGCATTTCCTTAATTATTAATGATGATGAACACTTTTTTTTTAATTAATTTTTATTGATGCTTTGTGCATTTCATACATTTTTTCCAATTCAGTTCAGGCTTATTTCCCTTTCCCTCCCCCCCACCCCCACCCCATCCCAGATCATGCATTCTGCCATAACTGTCCTGCATCTTTCTCTCAGTTTTTTGTTTTTTTTTTTCATTTTTAGCTATAAGTGATAATCCATGAGTACAAGCATCCTTCATGCAAAACCTATCTGCAGGCTGTTGTGCCCAAACACCTACAGCCCCACCATCCAGTGGGGGGTGACAGGTTGTTTGTTCAATCAAGTTGATCAAATGAGTGTCCAGACTACATTGCTGTAGTTTCACCATTCACCCCAATCGCAGCCCTTACATGATGAACACTTTTTAAGATGTTTCTCAGCCATCTTCAATTCCTTACTGTTGAAGACTCTGTTCAGCTCTTTACTTCATCTTTTGAGTAGGTCATTTGTCTTCTTACTTCTTTGTTTTTTGAGTAGTTTATATATTATTTACATTAATGCTCTGTCAGATGTGTCACTGGTAAAGATTTCTTCCCACTCTGTAGGTTTTCTCTTCACCTCCTTGATTGTTTCTTTCACTGTACAGAATTTTGAGTTTTATGAAGTCCCATTTGTCTACTGTTGACCTTACTTCCTGTGTGGCTGCTGTCTGGTTTAGAAAGTCTCTTCCTACACCTATGTTTTGTCGGTTGTTGGAACTTTTTCTTTTATCACCTTCAGGGTTTCAGACTTCACATTGAGATCTTTGATCCATTTGGAGTTGATTTTTGTACAGGGTGAGAGGTAGGGGTTTAATTTTGTTCTTCTACAAATGGTGATCCAGTTTTGCCAACACCATTTGCTGAATTTGCTACCTTTCCTCCATTGAGCTTTTTTGGCCCCTTTGTCAATTATGAGGTGGCTGAAGTTATATGAGCTCAAGTCTGGATCTTCAATTTTGTTCCATTGGTCAATGGTTCTGTTTTTTTGCCAGTACCAGGCTGTCTTTATGACTATAGCCCTGTAATATAGCTTGAAGTCTGGTAATGTAATCCCCCTAGTATTGCACTTTTCACTCAGGGTTGCTTTAGCTATTCAGGGTCTTTTTTTCTTCCTTATGAATTTAAGGATTTTTTTCAAAGTCTGTGAAAAAGCTCATGGGGATTTTGATTGGGATTGCATTGAATCTGTATAATAATTTGGGTAGAACAGACATTTTTACTATATTAATTTTTCCAATCCATGAGCATGGGAGGTCTTTCCATATTTTGATGTAATTTTCTTTTTTTAAAATTTTTTATTTATTTATTTTTTCTTTTGATGTCATTTACAATCTCCTTCAGGGTTTTAAAATTTTTGTTGTAGAGGTCTTTGGTGTCTTTAGTTAGGTTTATTCCTAGGTATTTTATTTTATTCTATTTTTTGAGGCTATTGTGATTGGGATGTTCTCCTTATATTCCTTCTCCACTTGCTTATTGTTGGTGTAAAGGAAGGCTACTGATTTTTCTAGGTTTATTTTGTATCTTGCCACTTTACTGAAACTTTTGATTGTTTCTAAGAGTTTTCTGGTGGAGTTTTTAGCATCCCTTAGGTAAACTATCATATCATCTGCAAAAAGGGATAGTTTTACTTCCTCTTTTCCAATTAGTACTCCTTTAATTTTGCTTTCTTGCCTTATTGCCCTACCGAACATTTCTAGCACTATATTGAAGAGGAGTGGCTATAGTGGACAGCCTTGTCGTGTTCCTGCCTTTAAGGGGAATGCTTCCAATTTTCCTCCATTTAGGATGATGTTGGCAGTGGGTTTCTCACTTTATTTAATTAATTATTTTTTTCATCAGAGAAAAGCAGAATGGAACAAAAAAAACCCCAATATCCTGATGTTTGAGTATATAATGAGTCCTAAAGAGAACCCACTGTGACACAGATCATCAATCATGTCTTTGTCTCTAGTGGATATGATAGTAGTGTTTGCTATAACAAAAAATTATGTCTTGACCTTGATTGTTGTCTGAAAGTTTTAAGTAGAAATAAAGGAGAGAAAAGCACTAAAATATGTGAAATTTTATAGAATAGCTTCCAAAACAACCCTCTGTGTTTCCATTTAATTCTGAGTCAAGACATGTTTTATTGTAAGAATTTGAGGAGCTTAACTGAAGTTATGAAAGAGTTTTCTACCGTGGGAAAATACAGATAGAAGAGATTCACTCATCACAACTCAGGTAATTTTCACATAGAGAACATTCACTTGCTTCTCTCATGAGCCATGGTGAGAGGTAATTCCCTGGCAATTGTCTGAAATTGCATGCAAGATACTTTCCACCAGAAAATCATAACAGGATCACAGTGTCCAAAGTTCTAATGAGGTTTGGCCAAAGATATAGTTAACTTTAGCTTCCAGTCCCATCCCTAAATCACAATGTCATAGTTCTTGATGTGGTCCAAGGGACTTGGATAAACACAGGGAAACAATACCTGTCTTACCCTACAGAATACTTCAAGGAGTTGAATATCTTCTTAATAGGAGCCAACATTAAAGGCTGTTAAGGAAAAATTCATTGCTTCAGTTATGATCTCTGTTCAGGAAAAAAAATCATTCTTTCAGATATGATCTCTGTTTAGGAAAAACATTCTTTCAGTTATCTTTCAAAATTTTTAAATAATTTCTTAATTCAAATCAAATTTTAAATTTAAATAATTTAGCTCATTATATCCCTGTGAACATGACTGACTAATACTGTTTGGAAAAATTTGCCTTCAATGAGGAAGTCTGCATCAAGGCAAATCTTCTAAATTCTGGTTTCTCTGGAAGCATGTGAGTTTCTAATATGTTTTAAATATTTAGTCCATGCCAAAGAGAGAAAATAAATTCTAGCATAAGAAAAATATGTGAGAATATCTTAGAGTCTTCAGATTTTTGGGGGGGGCACATTTTAAAATATGAAAGGAAGGGAGGCAGAAGGGAGGAAAGAAAAACAAAAGAAAAGAAAGAACAAAAGAAAGAAAGAAAGAAAGAAAGAAAGAAAGAAAGAAAGAAAGAAAGAAAGAAAGAAAGAAAGAGCCGGGTGTGGTGGCTCACACCTTTAGTCCCAGCACTCAGGAAGCAGAGGCAGGCGGATCTTTGTGAGTCCAAGGCCAGCCTGGTCTACAGAGTGAGTTCCAGGCCAGCTGGGGCTGCAAGGAGACCCTGTCTCAAAAAGACCAAAAAAAAAAAAAAAAGAAAGAAAGGAAGGAAGGAAGGGGGAAGCGAGGAAGAAGAGAGAGAGAGAGAGAGAGAGAGGAGAGAAGGAGAGGAGAAAGAAAGAAAGAAAGAAAGAAAGAAAGAAAGAAAGAAAGAAAGAAAAAGACAGGAAGGAAGGAAGGAAGGAAGGAAGGAAGGAAGGAAGGAAGGAAGGAAGGAAGGAAGGAAGGAAGGGAGAAACTAGGACCACAAAGAGAAAGTAAACTTCTTTCTATCTGAATATTTCTGGATGAAATAAGAATGGACAGTCAGAACATAGTGAATTCACTATGATCAAATGTTTTTGTTTGGGATCCTCTGTTAAATCCTAAGCATATGTCCCAAAGAGTCTAAACAAATCCAACCACTGGAAATTTTATAATGGTTTTTGTTGTCTTTATTTAAGAAAAGTTCTCCTTGTAGCCCTGACTGGCCTGAAACTCCCCATGGAACCCTGGCCTAATTTGATCTCACAGAGATCTACCTGCTTCTTCCTCCTGAGTACTGGAATTAAAGGTGTGAATCACCATGCCCATCTTATGTTTGCTTTTTCATTTAAAAACTCATTCTTGGGCTGGAGAGATGGCCTAGCGGTTAAGAGTGCCGACCGCTCTTACAGAGGACCCGGGTTCAATCCCCAGCACCCACATGGTGGCCAAGAACCATGTGAAACTCCAGTTTCAGGAGAACTCCAGTTCCAGGGGAATCTGACACCCTCTTTTGACCTCCGTGGCATTGCACGACACGGTGCACAAACCACTGGAGAATGATTATTACTGAGTGAGGAAGAATACGCCTTACCTAAGATTTCTAGATGTGCTGAATAGACTCCAGTGGATGTATTTGTACAGAAGGGCATCTGGGTTCAAGAACTTGACTGGATAGGTCTTAGCTTCATAATGCATGAGTTCTGATGGGAGTGTAGAGCATAGAGGTGGACTGAGTTTGATTGGTAACCATTATATGGGATGTACAAATGCTCAAAAAAAAAAAAAGAAGATAAAAAGAAATGAAGAAATATGTGGTTCTTTGAGATGCTAATTGCTTCATATTTTTCCTTCCTAATTTTGAATATATTGTTAGTGATAGTTAATAAACTATGTTATGAGCCACCCTTTGGATAATTTCTTTCATATCAGTTTAAAAATTATTTTAATTATATTTTGTTTGAATTCTGTAAGTCTGAAAATAAGATAATATTGCTTATTAATTTAGTATCAAACATTATTTTCAATTTTCTCTTACCACTTAGGAAAGCAACACAATTTGTGGTTATGATCCCTAATGCCAACTTAAGTTTATTTTATTTTATTATACTTGTGCTTATATTGATTCATTAAAATTATACTAATTGTTAGGGCCTAGTTATCCAAAAGACCTGGAATTAATGTGAAATTCGTGGCCAATATTACAGACTGCTGGCAATGAAGCAGCAGGTGCCAGTGAAACAGTAAGCAGATTGTAGAGAACTCAGAAATCTTCAAGCTCCTTCTGAGAAACTGTCAGTCAACTCGTCTCCCCTCCAAGCCTGGTTTTTCACCTAAGGACATTTAAAAGCCCGGGCTACCATATGAATTTAAGAATTATTTTCCCATTTCTGTATAGAAATTCATGCGGATTTTAATTGAGATTGCATTGAATCTGTATATTACTATGGGTAGAATGGCCATTTTTACTATATTAATTTTTCTAATCCATGAGGATGGGAGGTCTTTCCATCTTCTGATGTCTTCTTCAATTTCCTTATTTAGGGATTTGGTATTTTTGTTGTAGAGATCTTTGGTGTCTTTACTTAGTTTTTTTTTTTTTTTTTTTTAAGAAGTTCTTCTTATATTAATTCTTCAGTTGCTTGTTGTTGGTGTAAAGAAAGTCTACTGATCTTTGTAGGTTAATCTTTTATCCCACCACTTTGGTGAAACTCTTAATCATTTCTAGGAGTTTTCTAGTGGAGTTTTTAGCATCTCTTAGGTAAAATATCATAGTCTGCAAAAAAGGATAGTTTGACTTCTTCATTTCCAATTAGTACTCCTTTAATGTCCTTTTCTTGCCCTATTGCTCTAGCATATGCTTCAAGCACTATATTGAAGAGGAGTGGCAATATGCGGCAGCCTTGCTGGGTTCCCGCCTTTAAGAGGAATGCTTCTAACTTTTCTTCATTTAGGATGATCTTGGTTGTGGGTTTATTGTATATGGCGTTGATTACATTCAGGAATTTTCCTTCCAGTCCAATTCCCTATAAGACTTTAAGCATGAAGCGATGCTGCATTTTCTTGTAGGTTTATTATGGGTCAAATGAGATGATTATGTGTTCTTGTCCTTTGGTCTGTTTATGTATTTTATGATATTTATTGATTTATGTATGTCGGACCATCCCTGAATGTCTGGTATGAATCCAACTGGCTCATGATGGATGATCTTTTTGATGTGGGTCTGTATGTGGTTTGCAATTATTTTATTCAGAATTTTTGCATCTATATTCATTAGTGAGATGAGATGGAGCTATAGTTTTCTGTTTTGGTTGTCTCTTTGCCTGGTTTTGGTATTAGTGTGACCTGGCTTCTTAGAAAAAATTTTGAGGACTTCCCTCTGTTTTTATCATTCTGAAATTTTGAGTAGCAATGATTATGTGTCCTCCTTAAATGTTTTATATAATTCTGCTCTAAAACTATCCACGCCTGGGCTTTTATTTGTTGGGAGGGTTTTTATTACATTTTCAATTTCCTCAAATATGGGTCTGTTTAAGCTGTCAATCTCTTTTGGGTTAAGCTTTGCTGATTTCCAGAATTTCAGATATTCATCCATTTCTCAGGTTTTCAAATTTGTAGAGTATAAGTTTTTGAAGTATTTCCCTGTGATGTTCTGGATATTTTCATTGTCTGTTGTGATGTTTCCCTTTTCGTCACAAATTCTATTGATTTGGAGTTGCTCTTTCTTTTGTTTAACGGTCTATCTTGTTTATCCTTTCAAAGAACCAACTTTTGAATTCACTAAATCTTTGTATTGTTTTCTTTATTTCTATTTCATTGATTTCTGCTCTGATTTTTATTTATTCCTGTATTTTGGGTTTAGGGTTCATTTGTTGTTGTCACATGTGCTGGATAGCTTTGGTGTCAACTTGACACACCTGGGTTGAGGGAGCCTCGGTTGGGGAATTGGCTCCATTGGATTGGCCTGTGGCCACATCTGTGGTGTATTGTCTTGATTGTTGAGCAGTGATAGTATAAGAAGGCAGGCTGGGCATGAGCCAGAGAGCAAGCCAGTAGAGAGTAAGCCAGTGAACAGCAGTCCTCCATGGCCTCCAGGTTCCTGCCCTGAGTTCCTGCCTTGGGCTCCCTAAGTGATGAAATGTGACCCAGGAGATGTAAGCTGAATAAACCCTTTCCTCCCCAAGTTGGTGTCAGAGTGTTTTGTCACAGCAATGGAAAGACAAACTAGGACAGAAATTGGTACCAGACGAGTGGGGTATTGCTGTGACAGACCTGACCTTGGTGTTTTGGGGAAGGATTGTGGAGGCGTTTGGAACTTTGGGCTGGGAAGATCATTGAATGCCTAAAGATTGTTGCTGTGGAGCTTGGAGCAGTTTTGCTGAAGGAGTTGTAGAAGATGGAGGCCTGGCTTGTGAAGTTTCTAGTTTCAAAGGAGAGCAGAGATCATCAGGACTGTGTAATCTGTGGGTTCTGGTCAGCTGGGGCTGTGGAGAATCAGCTGTAAGTAACAAGAGACCAGAACCTGAAGTGAAACTTTTGTGGTACTGGGGCAATTGATGCTGGTTAGCTGGGGCTGAAAAATCAGCTGTAAGTAACAAGAGACCAGCATCACTGAGGTGAAATCTTCTGGGGAGAATATCTTCAAGGTCAGCACACAGAAGCTGTGACCCAGAAAGGGCCTGAGCCTCCATCTCGAGCCAGAAGCCGGACTTGGTAACGTGTAAGAGTCTCCTATATGGTTCCGGTGTTGAAATTTGAGGGGGTCACAGAGAGCAGCCGAGGCTTGGCACTGTGAGAGGTCAGGAAAGACCATTGGTGGAAGTGCACCTCGGTTGCTGTGAAGACCCCAGGATTGCAGGGGTCATGGAGAGAAGCTGAGGCTTTGCACCAGGAGAGGTCAGAAGAGACCATTGGTGAAGGTGCTGCCTCAGTTTCAGTAGCGACCCCAGCTTTTTGGAGATGCCGGTACCCTGGGACGACCACCAAGAGCAGCGGTAGGTGTAGAATGGAGTCGGCCTGGGCCTGCGAGATGAGTGTGCCACGGACGGCAGAGTCGGAGAGGGGGAGCTGCCGAGACCCTTTGGAGCCCAGAAGATCGTGAGTGAATCCCAGGTGTCCAGCCTTGAGCTACTTGCTGGACTTAGGTTTTGTTTGAGAGTGCCTGATTCTTCCCTTTGAAATAAGACAGTACTTGTTTTGGATTTTACAGCAGCCCACAGTTAAGAGACTTTTAATAGACTGGACTTTTAAGTGTTTGGACATTTTAAGGACTGTGGGGCTTTTAAGGATGTACTGTCTTAGGTTGTGATTAGTGTTAACATCATACTTTGGGGATAAGAACTGGAAAGGTGGTTTAATAGTGATGTGTTTGTGTGTCAAGTTGACAAGGGGTCAATTGTGCTGGATAGCTTTGGTGTCAACTTGACACACCTGGGTTGAGGGAGCCTCGGTTGGGGAATTGGCTCCATTGGATTGGCCTGTGGCCACATCTGTGGTGTATTGTCTTGATTGTTGAGCAGTGACAGTATAAGAAGGCAGGCTGGGCATGAGCCAGAGAGCAAGCCAGTAGAGAGTAAGCCAGTGAACAGCAGTCTTCCATGGCCTCCAGGTTCCTGCCCTGAGTTCCTGCCTTGGGCTCCCTAAGTGATGAAATGTGACCCAGGAGATGTAAGCTGAATAAACCCTTTCCTCCCCAAGTTGGTGTCAGAGTGTTTTGTCACAGCAATGGAAAGACAAACTATGACATCACACAAGTGTTTTTAGCTGCAGTGTTAGATCATTTATTTATGGTCTTTCCTCCTCCTCCTCCTCCTTCTCCTCTTCTTCTTCTTCTTCTTCTTCTTCTTCTTCTTCTTCTTCTTCTTCTTCTTCTTCATAGGCACCCAGGCATATAAAATTCCCTCTTAGGACTGCTTTTAAAGTATCCCATAGTTTTTATTGTATTGTATTGTATTTTTGTTTAGTTCCTGAAATGCTTGTATTACTTTCTTTATTTCTTCCTTGACCTATTCATTATTCAGGACTGTGCTGATTGGTCTCCATGTGCTCTTGTAGATAGTAGGGCTTATTCTGTTGTTGATATTCAGCTTTATTGCACTGTGGTATGATATAATGCATGAAATTATTTCATTCCATTAGTATTCATTGAGGTTTTTTTCTGTATCCCAGTATGGGGCTGATTTTGGAGATTGTTCCATGAGATGCTGAGTAGAAAGTATATGCTCTGGTGCTCAGGTAGACTACTCAGTAGATGTCTGTGAAGTCCATTTGGAGTAATGTATTGTTCAGTTCAGATGTCTGTCTGTCTATTCTTTGTCCAGTTGACCTATCCAAGGATCTCAGTGGAGTATTGAAGTCCCCCAGTATTGGTGTGCTGTGATTAATCTGTGCCTTAAGGTTTTGCAGTATTTTGTTTAGAAATTTTGACGCACCAGATTTTGGTACATATTTATTTATGTCTGTGAAATGTTCATGTTTAATTGTTCCTTTGATAAGGGTGGTCCTCTTTGTCTCTTATGATTAGTTTTACTTTGAAGTCTAATTTGTCTGATATTAGACAAAATGCCATTTTCTTGTGATATCTTTTTCCATCCTTTCACTTTAAGTTGGTGCCTGTCCTTGAGGGTGAGACAAGCTTCTTATAGACAGCATATAGATGGATTCTGTTTCCTAATCCATTTCATCTATGTCTTTGATTGGGGAGTTTAGACCATTGTTATTTAAGGTTATTACTGAGAGATGCACGTTGCTTCCTTCCACATTATTTTCTATTTGCATTTCTGCTCTAGGTTTCTATTTTCACAGTTATACATTTATTAATTTGTCTCTCTAGCTGCTTGGGGATAGTCGCTCCTTTTCCTGTGTCATTTGAATTGCCTCAAGTATTTTCTGAAGGGCTTTTTATTTTTTTACTTTTTGGACATGTACTCTTTCACCTTGTTTATGTCATGAAATATTTTGATTTCTCCTTCAACTATAATCAACATTTTTGCTGGGTATAGTAATCTGGATTGGCATCTATAGTCATTTAGTACACAGAATAATTTAGTCCATGTTCTGGCTTTCATAGTTTGCACTGATAAATCAGCTGTAAATCTGATGGGTTTCCTTTTATATGTAACTTGTTTTTCTCTTGCGGATTACAGTATCTTCTTTTTGTTTTGGACCTCTAGTGTGTTAACTATGATATGGCATAGGAAATTTCTGATCTTTTCCATTTGATGTTATATGTGTTTCTTGTATTTTTATAGGGTTGTCTTTTTTCAGTTTGGGGAAATTTTCTTCTATTGAAGAATCTACTGATGAAGATCTGGTCAATACTGTTGTCTTGGGATTATTTTCTTTTTGCTATCTCTATGACCTAGAGGTTTGGTCTTTTCATGGTGTGCCACATTTCCTGATTGTTGCAACCTTGTGTTATTTTTATTTTACTTTTTATTTTTCATAGTTACACCCACCTCCTGGTCAAAGAGCCCAGCAAACACTATATAAGTGCTTAAACCCCTGCAATAAATAAGTTTTGCTCACTGACACAACTCCCAGTTCTCTTTCTTCAGACCTGTTTGGGTTTATTGCCATCTTGGGGACCACTCTATTCCCCACTTCCTGCTTGTGCACTTGGCAGTCAAACCACAGCTGGGTATGACTGTCATGCCTAGGGCTGCAAGGATGGTGACATGGGAGGCTGTAACCTCCCAACATGGAGGAAGCCAACAGCTTTGGATATTAAGGATGTTTTGTGGTTCCATGTGAATTTTAGGATCCTTTTCCTTTTATGTTTCTATGAAGAATGTCATTGAGGTATTGATAGGAATTCCAATGAGTCTTTCTATGACCTTAAGGTGAACATGCCAGTGTTACTAATTCTTTTATTTTCTCTCTGAGGATCACACATTTATTTAACCATGTCCCCTCTAATTTGCCTCATCAATGTTTTGTCATTTTCATTGTACAGTTTATTCAGTTCAATGATTAAAAATTTCCCTAATATTGTGCAATATATAAATGAGACTGTTTGATTAGTATCTTTTTCAGCTAGAGGGTTATTATAATCATGATCATTATTATTATTATTATTGATACAGGGTCAAACAGTATAGTGCAGACTGTCCTGAAACTCATTCTGCAGCCCAGGCTACCCTTAGTGTCATACCAATCTTTCTACCTCAGCCTCCTCAATGCTGAGATTGCAATTATGAGGGACTATACCTGGCATAAAATTGTTATTCTCTACAGAAATGCCACAGGTTTTTGAATGATACTTTTATATTCTGTAACTTGACTAAACATATTTATTATCTTTAACACTCTAACAGTTTTTTTCTTTTGTGATATATATATATATATATATATATATATACATATATATGATTATGCCATCTGTAAATAGGGAACAAATTCTTTTCTTTTCTGCTTTGGAGATATTTTCTTTCATTTTCTTATTTAAGTGCATCTGATATCTTCGGTTGGTTTGTATTAATCTTAGAGGAAAAGCCTCAAGCATCACTCTATTGGCCATGTTGTTAGCTGTGGGTTTTTGTAATGGATCTTTATTATACAGAAAGGAAGCATCTTTCCATATCTAAACTGATAGGTAGTTTTTATTTGAAAGGACGTTGAGCTGTGTTGAATGATTCTTTATCAATATTATCATGTACTTTTGTCTTTCTGCATATTAACATGATGAATCATGTTGGCTGATTTGGATATTTTAAACTAGCATTTTTATATCATTGCTAAAATTCACTGGATTATGACCTATATATTTTGGGGATGTATCCTTGAATTACATTTGGTGATATTTTACTGATGATTTTTCTATCAATATTCATCAGAGATACTGGCCTGTAGGCTTCTCGTGATATTTTTAACTGATTTGAGTGCCAAAATGGTCTTCGACTTATAAAATGTGCTAGGAATTATTTTTCAACTTCAATTTGTTTTAGATAAATGCAAGGAATGTTGACAATATATGTTCTGTAAAAATTAGAACTAGGTGTGGTGGCACATTCCTTTAATCCTAGCGCTTGGGAGGCAGAGGTAGGTGGATCTCTGTGAGTTCAAGGCCTGCCTGGTCTACATAGTGAGCTCCAGGCCAGCTGGGACTAAAGGGAGACACTGTCTCAAAAAGCCAAAAAAAAAGAAAGAAAGAAAACTTCAGCTGGATAAGCCCTCAGATTTTCTTGTTGGAAATATGTTCAGTACCATTTCAATTTTTAAGTTTATTATTGCGCTGTTAAACTTTTCTATTTCCCTAATCAAATTTGGTAGTTTATTAAATAATTATGCATTTCCTTAAGATATCAAATTTCTTGACAAAAACTGTCCATAATATTCTCTAACAATATGCATTATTTCTGTGGTATCTGTTTTAATGTCTATTTTTATTTTATTTATTTTATTTAAGTATTTTCTATTTTTGTAGTTTTCATAAGAGTTTATTGATTTTATCTTTTCCAAAAGCTAAACATTAATTTTGAGTTTGTTTCCCCAAAGTTTTCTCTTTCTATTTAGATTTGGGTTTGCTTTGTAAATATTTTCCTGATGTGAAAGGCTAAGATATTTATTTGATATCTGCCTTCTTTACAAATGTAATTATAGATACTTATAAATCTCTAAAACCTGCTTATACTGAATATCACAGTTTGATTTACTCTACTTCCACTGGCATTCATCTCAAGATGATTTTTAATGTTTCTTTTTAACATGATATTTAACCCTTTATTGATTCAACATAATGTTGTCTAGTTTCCATGTATTTGTAATTTTTCAAAAGTTTCCTTTAGTATTGATTTCTGTTTCCTTATTTTGGGTATTGGAAAGAAATACTGAATATGATTCCAATAAATATTTTAAAAATAAATAGGAAATTAAATCATAAAATTCAAAGAAATCACAAAGTTTTCAAAGAGCCAAACAGTCTTGGATAAAAAAAACAAATTTGCATGCATCACAATACTTGGTCTTAAAATACATTACAAGCTGTGGTATAAATCAAATAATGAATACAATATGACACATAGAGTAGTAGAATACAATAAAGAACAAAGAGGTAAAGCTATATATCTGCAGCCACAAATTTTCTAATAAATTTATTAAGGACATATTTGTGAGAAAGGACAGTTTCTATAGTAACTGATTGTGGGAAATATGAAATGAGACACAAATTAAAATAGATTTTAAAAACTAAATAAAACCTTAAGTTGTGAAAGTACAGAAAAATTATTGATAGACCATTCAAAATGTATGTCTTGGCTATGAAGTTTGTGTTTCTTTTGGTATTAGACCCCCAAACACAGTAACAAAAGTAAAATTGAACAAATTGGATTGTATCAAAATAAGAAGCTTCTTCACTTCAGAGAAAATAATCAACAAATTGAAGATACAAGCTCTGAAGAATTCAAATTATTCTGTCAAATAATAGTGGCTCTTACTTGGCAGATGAGTTACTGGTTTGTCTGAGAGCTAAGAGAAATTTAGATAGAAGGTCTTTGCAAACATCTGAGTGGGCAGTTGGGATCTGAACAGAAGACAAAGGCATTCAGCTGACACCAAAGAGTAGCCTCGGTCATAGAGCCTCAGTTGAGGAAGATGTAAAAGTGGAGTCAGAGAAAGGAGAACACATATATTCTTGACATAAACCTTAATCAGCAAATGTATTACTGAAAATGAATTTGAGATTCCTCAAATATCTATGCATCTAAGATTTGATAATGTTTTCATATGCTTAATGACCACTTTTACACCTTCCTTTGTGATGATAGATGATAGAAATAAAGATAGATAGATAGATAGATAGATAGATAGATAGATAGCCTTGTATTCCATGATGGTTGACCTGTAAGTGAGCATATGAAAATATTATCAAATCTTAGAAGCATAGATATTTGAGGAATCTCAAATTCATTTTCAGTAATACATTTGCTGATTTAGGTTTATGCCAAGAATATATGTGTTCTCCTTTCATGGTTTTGGTCATTTTGTTTCAAATTATTTAAAACAAATGGGATGGTATATAATATGCTTTTGATTTTATGTCCCTACTGATTAGTAGTGTTGACTTTTAATTTTGATGGTGTGAGCAGCATGTTTATACCAAATAGAAATTAAAATATTTGGTGTGATTGAAGCTTTAAACCTTCACATACAAAAACATCATAATACTAAAGTATCAACTTAGTATTTCAATGAACTTTTATTTGAAGAGCAGTGAGAAATTCATTTATTATGTTTGATAGAGTAGAATGATATCAAAAGTGAATACAACTAAATAAATAATTTGTGAATGTTGAGAAAAATCAACACTGACTTTGTACCTATGGTCTTCTAAAAACTTTCAGGAAGGTAACTCAATTTAATCCTTGTTACCATTTTAAGCAAATGAGTTACAATAGCCTTCCAATGATGAGATAAATTATATTAATACCCCTCTAGTATGTTATCAGTCTAGAGATCTTGGATAAGTTCTTTACTCTGTGAATTAAAGAATTAAAAGGCAAGGAAAATCTCAAATAGCAGGAACTAATAAAAAAAAAACCCCACAAATGGGAAGGAGATTCAGAAACCAAGCATCCTAAGGCCCCTGGGGGAGACCCTGGGCTTATAAAAAATGTTTTAGTGTTTTTCACATGCTAATTTTGTATGGGTTAACTTAAACAAATAAGTGGGTGAAAATAGGTCAAATTTCTGAGCTGAGACATATCCAGGACTACGCAACTCTAAGGAGATTGATTAAAGCTGGAGTGAAAACTAAGCTTTTGTCTCAGACAAACAGGAGGAAAGTGTGCCATTTTTATTATTCTTTAGTGACCCTTCTTGCTTTTGAGAGAATTAGTACATTATACCTCCACTTAATATGTGAAGAAATGGTGGTGTACAGAACTTTGGAAACTGAGGAAGTTCACAGAGCTAATCAACTCCAGGCTGAGATTCATGCTTGAAGTGTCTAACCAGACTGTGCTTTTAATTATTATGCTACTCGGCATTTTCTAATATTTTCTAAAAATCCTTACTATGGGAAAAGCAGTTGTCTAATTTTAGATTGCTTTTCATTTTTTATTTTTTGAATAATTTGTTTATTGAGTGATGTACATTTCATACAATGGTTCCTAATCACAATGATCCCATGCCCCCAACAAAACTCATGTATTACACACCCATGCTAACTCCTATGCAGTCAAGATTTTGAATCCAGATGTCCTTCTACACAAATTCATCCACTGGAGTCTAGACATTCCATCTAGAAATTTTAAGTAAGGCACACTCTTCTTCACTCAGCAGTAATCACTCTCTAGTAACTCTCAGTCTATAACCAGCCCACCACCTGTTTCTCTTGCTGTACTCTGAGACCTTGTCTGAGTTTGCATGGGTCCCATGCCTGATGCCAACATTGCCACAGTTCACATGTGCAAACTTCCAATAGTTTGAAAGCCTCTGCTTCCCTATGATCATGAATCAGCTCTGGCCCTCACAATCTGGTCACCCCCTCTTTTGCAGTGATCCCTGGACCATGGGTTGTGGAGGTTTAAAATAGGTATCCGATCCAAGGACACACACTCTGGAGGCATTCATTCTTTGAAACTTGGCCAAGTACAGCTTTCTGTGTGCATTACAGTCTATTGTATAAGGAAACTAAACTGGTGAGAATTGTTTGCTTGCTTTGTAAGATTTGAATAAGTCTCTTAATCAATCGATAAACTTTTTCTTTGTCATACTCTACCAAAATATATGTAGTTATGAATAAGCAATGTGTACAGACAGAAACTAACATTTCAGGAAAAAATGAAACATGAAGCATTTTACAAGCTGTCAAAATTTTAAATGCTCAGGTGCAGTGGCTTACATTATTACTTGGCCAGCTTTTCTCAGTACTTTTGCATGGTGCCAAAGGAACTGTTAGCTTTACCTAAAACTGTTCATTTGCTACCCAGTAATGACAATTACCTGTCTCCTCCTCTTTCATAGGCTCTTAATCTCTAAATTGGAAATGCTGTCAGCCAAATTTATAGATATCCTCACTTGAGGCCAGGACATCAAATCCAGGGATTATGCTGAGCAGCAAGTATGCCAGCAAACCAAGCCCATGGCATAGAAAGTAAATCACACAGAAATGCACCCAACAGGCAACCACATCAGGTGATGACTGCCAAATGACAGTTGCTTGATCTACAGCTGTGGGCCAGGTTCCCAGGATCAGGTTTGGATTAAATGATTAAACTGCTGTGTTGGAAGTGCTCACTGGGACTTCATCAAAACCCTGCCTCCTAGAGGGATCCCAACACACCGAAGCATCTGCTGCTCCTGCTGCAAACCTTGTTGTCAGCATCCCTCAGCCTGAATTCCTTTGTATGTCTTTAGCTTCCTAATTAACACTATGAACACCACACATTTTGCACCAGGTTCCACCACAGTATTTTGTAGTAGCTCACTTCCTCCCTGTTTGAGTAATTTTAGATATTCTTAAGATTTTCCTCATCGTGAAGCTATCCATAGACTTCGGCCTTCCATTACAGATGAAATCAGATGAATCCAGTCCCTTCCAGGGTGTCTATTCACAGAATATTTCAGGCTGTGTATGTCCTAAGCTCTACTGAAGATCCCTGCTGCTCCCAATTGCTTTGAGTCAGCACCTTCCTTCCTGCCCCTCTGGCTCTGCAGCCTTTTGGAAGAACAGGTACCCTGCAGCCTATATCTTGCTTTGCTTTCCCAAGTTGCAGTGTTGTCACAATTCATCCTCATACTACTCTTCACTGTGACCAGATGTGTTCTCGTTAGGACAACAGTGTATGAAGTGCTCAGTGATTGACAGTCTCCAAATGGGCATTATATTTATTGTCTCATTTGTGTTTCAAAATATAAATTCAACTTAAATCTACTGTAAACCAATTGTTGCAAAACATTTATAACTTTACTCAACAGTATGAATATTACATCTTCTTACACAACATATTACATATTATATGTAATATTACATCTTATTATACAACATAACTTGCAGTTTCTGATAGTTTGTTTCTCATCTATGTCAAAATCCTGTTTTTATTTTCCTTCATTATTTCATGATAAAGAAAAAAATAAAAAGAATTGAAGAATGCTGATTTGGTGGAAACTGCCATAATTATAAAAAAAAGCACAAGAAGACTTTGGTGCATAACTCCAGTTTTGGGGGAATCCTATGCTTTCTTCTGAAATCTGCACACATTGCATGAGAATGGTGCATTTACACATATGTAGGCAATGTACTAATATGCATAAGTACAGATAACAAATAAACTATTTTTTAAAAGTCGGTAGACCCCCAAATAAGAAATTACTGGTGATTATTTGGATGGCACTACATTTGAAAGACAGAAGAAAACTCATAAACAGTATTGAACATGACTAAATGTATTGTGAAAATATTTTTTCTACAAATGTACTATAAAGTCTTGTACTATACAAGATGTATAGTACTATACAAATGTACTATAAAATCTTCTATAAAGAGAGCATGATTTTTTTCAGCAGTCTGGAGAGAGTATCATTGGAAAGAGATACTTGAGATCTGAAGTAGTAGGTCATGGCTGTCCATCTAATATCCATATCCTAGCATCACAGCACACTGCCTTTGGGATGTGAGAAGTCATAATGGTATACTTGCTATGCTAAAACCACCATAAATATAACTGTTCTCCATTAATCAGCATGAACATCTGCAACAATTACTCATGCAAAGCATAATGATTTAGCAGCTGTGCATGCTAGAATAAGTCTTGTGTAAGATTTACAAAGATAGGAATAATACGTATATCATCATTCCAAAAGCTCCAGCATATAAAATTTATGATGTTTTTTGCTTTAGAAATTATTGCTACTGAAGACATAAAACAAAAGTACGTTGTCTTGAGCCATGTCTATGTCTGTTAATATTTGTTGGTTTGCATTTAATTAATGCATATAACAAGCAGAAAACAAATTATGTGTGCATGTGTGTGTGTGGAGTTTCTGTGGAGGTTCCTCATTTGTTTATAAACTTACAGATGTATACAGAGTCCTGTGATGGTTAATATTTACTGTCACCTTGACAATATCTAGAATCACCTGGAAGACAAACCTCTAGAAACATCTGTGACAGAGTTTTTAGATTATGCAACCGAGGTGGGAAGCCTCACCTTAAATGTAGGGTTCACCATTACATGGGTTAGAGCCCTTCCTGAAGACCAAGGAGAAAGCAAGCTGTAAATCAGCATTAATAACCTCCTGCTTCCTGCCTGTGGGAGCAATGTGATCTTCTGTCTTAAGCTCTCTTGTTACCTTGCCTTCCCACCATGATGTAATGAATCTTGAACAGTGACCCCAAATAAATTCCTCTGTACTTAATTTGCTCCCTGTCAGGTATTTGGCTACAACAATGACAAAAGTAACTAATAAAGATACTTTGAAAACATGTGGTGCACGTTCCTTTAAGTGCTTGAATGATCTGTTTCTGGGGGATACTTTATGCTCAGTGCACAAGACTTGGGAACCAGACTAGGATACTACCCTCAAATTCTGTCCTGCCCACCATGAAAGCTCCATGACTGTTTCTCCTTCCTTGTGGCTTTCCTCCCTCTGTGAGCTTCCTCCTTTTGTTTCAATATTTACTTATACATTTATGCCTTTTTGTTATTTTAAATAATTTACTTATTGATTGGTTGACTTTATATACATGCATATGAGCTTGTGCATGTTATATTTGCATCATATGTATGCAATAGCCAGCAGAGGCCAGAACAAGGTGTCAGATTTCTGACACCTGAAGTTACAGGTGGCTGTGAGCCACCTGATATGTGTGCTGGGACCTGAGCAAGGTTTTCTGCAAAGTCTGTAAGCACTCTGAACCACTGAGTCCTCTCTCTACCTCCATAATTCACTATCTTAACTGTCAAATGATATCCTCTGTGAAGAAAAGTCCCATCTAACCTCAGGTCACCCAACTTCAGGTCGTCCAACTTTTTCTCACCTTTCTCTACCCAGTTCTCAGCATCTCACTCAGCAACTTCTTGAATCATTCACACATTGCCTTTCCTTTCCTGCTTCCCTTGCTACAATTATTCCAATATGAATTATGCACAGGTAGTTTAACTGATCCTCTATAACTTACTAATATCTTAATCTAATAGAAATCTTTCTGCTCTGATTTGACATCTAGCAGCATTTGGCGAGCTTTGGCTCTCATGCCCATTTTCTGGATTCCTCATAAATCCAAAGAGTAAAATCCAGGCCAAACCAGAGCTTCTCTTCTCCTAAGGAGTGTCAAGAGAAGGGTGTTCTCTGGAACTGTGCTCCTAAGGTGACATAATCTCCTTCACTTCCATCACTCCATTGACTCTGGAAACATTTTCTCCATTTTACATCTGTTTCATCTGTTTTAATTCTGAATCATTAGATTGAAGGAATCTTGAAGATTCTTTCAATCTAATGATTCAGAATTAAAACACCCAGAATGACCCCACAGGTTAATCTAAAGTCCTACCTTTCAGGTTTAAAACGTTGCTAATTGTAACACATAAACTTGAGAAAGTCTTCCACTACTGACTAGTCTTCTCAGGATCCACCCTATCTTCCACTACTGACTAGTCTTCTCAGAATCCATCATTTCTTCCACTACTGACTAGTCTTCTCAGAACTCACCCTGTCCTCCACTACTGACTAGTCTTCTCAGAATCTACCCTGTCTTCCAGTACTGACTAGTCTTCTCAGAATCCATCCTGTCTTCCACTACTGACTAGTCTTCTCAGAATCTTCCCTGTCTTCCACTACTGACTAGTCTTCTTGGAATTCACCCTATCTTCCACTACTGACTAGTCTTCTCAGGATCTATCATATCTTCCACTACTGACTAGTCCTCTCAGAACTCACCCTGTCTTCCACTACTGATTAGTCTTCTCAGAATCTACCCTATCTTCCACTACTGACTAGTCTTCTCAGAATCCATACTGTCTTCCACTACTGACTAGTCTTCTCAGATTCCACCCTGTCTTCTACTACTGACTAGTCTTCTCAGAACCCACCCAGTCTTCCACTACTGACTAGTCTTCTCAGAACCCACCCTGTCTTCCACTACCGAATAATCTGAATCACAAACCACTTACTCTGTGTTCAAACCAAAGCATTTGATTATGCTTTTGAAGAAGAACCAAACCAAATGAGCATTAGTATCCTTAGATATTTATAGTAAGTAAGATTTTGTAGGACTAGAAATATCCCTATTACAGACACTTTATATTTTACTAGCAAATATTTTCCTATTTTGTATCTAATAAATTCTCTTACTAACTCTTAACTCCTCTTACTCATTTCATGACTCGATTTTTTCCTTCAGAGAAAATAAAAGTCCATCTTTGATTGTGAAGTCCATGACATAACACTTACCTTGGTCCGCATTATTTAGTTGTCAATTAGTAAACATAATTGTTCTAGTTTCTCTTCCATTGCTGTGACAAAACACTTTGACCGAAACCAACTTGGGGAGGAAAGGGTTTATTCAGCTCACAACTCCTGCATCACAGTTCATCACTCAGGGAACCCAAGGCAGGAACTCAGGGCAGGAACATGGAGGCAGGAGCTGAGGCACAGGCCATGAAGGAATGCTGCTCACTGGCTTGCTCCCCTGGCCCATGCCCAGCCTTCCCTCTTATATGATACACAACAACCTGCCCAGGGTGGCACAACTCATAGTGGGCTGGGCCATCCCACATTGCTCAACAATCAAGACAGTACTCCACAGATGTGGCCACAGGCCAATCCAATGGAGCCAATTCCCCAATTGAGGCTCCCTCAATCCAGGTGTGTCAAGTTGACATTAAAGCTATCCAGCACAATTGACGCCTTGTCAACTTGACACACAAAACACATCACTATTAAACCACCACCTTTCCAGTTCTTGTCCCCAAAGTATGATGTTAACATTAATCACAACCTAAGACAGTACAACCTTAAAAGCCCCACAGTCCTTAAAATGTCCAAACACTTAAAAGTTCACAGTCTGTTAAAAGTCTCTTAACTGTGGGCTGCTGTAAAATCCAAAACAAATACTGTCTTATTTCAAAGGGAAGGATCAGGCACACTCAAACAAAACCTAAGTCCAGCAAGTAGCTCAAGGCTGGACACCTGGGACTCACTCACGATCTTCTGGGCTCCAAAGGGTTTCAGAAGCTCCCCTTCTCTGACTCTGCCTTCAGTGGCACACACAGCTCATCTCACAGGCCCAGGCCAGCTCCATCCTACACCTGCTGCTGCTCTTGATGGCCATCCCATGGTTCTGGGATCTCCAAAAAGCTGGGGTTGGCACTGAAACTGAGACAGCACCTTCATCAATGGGCTCATCTGACCTCTCCTGGTACAGAGCTTAAGTTTCTCTCCATGACCCCTGCAATCCTGGGGTCTTCACTGCAGCCAAGGTTCACTTCCACCAATGGTCTTTCCTTACCTATCACAGTGCCAAGCCTCAGCTGCTCTCTGTGACCCCTTCAAATTTCAAAACCAGAACCATATAGGAGACTCTTACACACTACCAACTCCTGCTGCTGGCTTGAGATGGAGGCTAAGGCCCCTTCTGGAACATAGCTTCTGTGTGCTGATCCTGAAGAAATTCTTCCCAGAAGATTTCACCACAGTGATGCTGGTCTCTTGTTACTTACAGCTGATTTTTCAGCCCCAGCTAACCAGCATCAATTGTCCCAGTACAACAAAGATTTCACTTCAGGTTCTGGTCTCTTGTTACTTACAGCTGATTCTTCAGCCCCAGATGACCAGAGTCCCTAGACTAAACAGTCCTAATGATCTCTGCTTCCCTTTGAACCTAGAAACTTCACAAGCCAGGCCTCCACCATCTACAACTCTTTCAGCATACCTATTCCAAGTTCCACAGCCATGATCTTTAGGCATTCAATGATTTTTCTAGCCCAAATTTCCAAATGCTTCCATAATCCTTCCCCAAAACACCAAGTTCAGGTCTGTCACAGCAATATCCCGCTCTCTGGTATCAATTTCTGTTCTAGTTTGTCTTCCAATGCTGTGACAAAACACTCTGACTGACACAACTTTGGGAGGAAAGGGTTTATTCAGCTGACATCTCCTGGGTCACAGTTCATCACTCAGGGAGCCCAAGGCAGGAACCTGGAGGCAGGAACTGAAGCACAGGCCATGGAAGAATGCTGTTTACTGGTTTGCTCCCCTGGCCCATGCCCAGCCTGTCCTCATATGGTACACAACAACTTTCCCAGGGTGGCACCACCCGTAGTGGGCTGGGCCCTCCCACATTGCTCAACAATCAAGACAATACTCCACAGATGTGGCCACAGGCCAGTCCAATGGAGCCAATTCCCAAATTGAGGTTCTGTCAACCCAGTGTGTCAAGTTGACACTAAAGCTATCCAGCACAATAATCTTATGTGTTTTTTTTTTTTTTTTTTTACTGGTCATGACATCCTTCTCTAAAAAATCACATCATTGTCTTTTCTCCCCTTTAAAGCAATGTTTCTACTAATTTTACATTTATTTTCTTGATTCCTTTTATATTTTTCTTTTTATTTCATACAAGCAAACTTCCTTGATTAGCACAAATGATCAAAAATCAGTGGGCAATTGATAAATATCACCTTATTAACAATGTCTAACATTTGATGATGGTAAATTTGACTTTAAATTCTATCATAATTTAAAATTGGTTCAGTTAAGGTTATTGCTAGCTTGTAAGCCAACTATAATTAAATTAACAAAATAGATCATTTTCCTCAGGCCTACATAGCCATAGGTGGGTGTAGGAACATATTACATGGCAGACTGTAAGTTAGAATTTAGCTTCACCTGCCTTCCAACAAGCATGGAATTAGCCTGTCCAGGTGTACCGGCTGTCCTGGAATTCAGTCTGTAGACCAGTCTGGCCTTGAACTCACAAAGATCCACCTGCCTCTGCCTCCCGAGTTCTAGGATTAAAGGCGAGCACCACCAAGCTCACTTTCTTAATATGAGTGTTAGTATGAACCCAGGTCTCACATTTTGCAGGGTTTTTTTTTTTTCTTTTTTTAGTATTTTCGAGACAGGGTCTCCCTTTAAGTCCCAGCTGGCCTGAAACTCACTCTGTAGACCAGGCTGGCCTTGAACTCACAGAGATCTGCCTTCCTCTGTCTCCTGAGTGCTAAGATTAAAAGCTTGCACCATCACACCCAGCTTGCAGGTTTTCTTTTCTGTGTATTGATCCCTTGGATGACCACAGCCAGTCCCTCAGCTTAAATGTCATTCCCTAGAGTTTGAATCTTGTAACTCCCTTAAAGCCTTGACCCATTTGGAGAGGGCTTTGTCAGCAGGTGGTATTATCAGGGAATCCCGGAATCTTCAGGATTTGGGGGCTGGGGACAAAGAGTTAGGTCTTTTACTGCCTGTTTTTGAAGGCTAATGTGCCCTTGCCCATTTTCTTCCTCTTTTTGCTTCTGGGATATCAAGATATGAACAAGCCCTCTCTGTCATGACCTCCCACAGTATCCTGTGCTCAAAACTCAGTGAAACAGATCCAAATTAAAATGTTATTCCTTCTAATTTTATTTTTCTCAGGTATTTTGCCACAATGATGGAAAATGGCATGCAGTATGCATGGTGATATATGTGAAATGCTTCTCTCTTAGGTGAAAACATTTATTAAATCCAGGATTGGAACTTAATCTGTCTACCTAACATCTTGATGTGTAGATCAAATAATATACCACAAATATCTTTTTTCCCAAACATAATTCCCTATTTCCTCACAAATTTCCCTGTTCTTCCTGCTTCCTTGAATTAATAGCTGGGATCTGAATACTCCCATTTTTTCAGTCTAAAACTTGCTTTGCAAATATGCTTGCCTATGTATTATGCTCATACTGCTCATCTACACTGGCAACACATCTTGTTTGAGCTCGCCCTTAGCAAACTCTTCTGATAATCCTTCACTGTTACCTCTGTTGTCTTCCTTTTGTGTGGGATAGGAAACTATTGGTGTAATTGCCCGACTTGTTTTTCTGTTCTGAGCACATACAAGGAACAGATCCAAAGCCTTTTACACTGTAATTCAGTGTTTTGTTTCAGTTCTCAGAGCATTTCAATGATGTGTTCTCTCGCTTGGAGGAAAATGCAGAGTTTTGTCCTGCCCTCACTCCATGGATTATCTTTTCTGTCACTGCAGCAAATAACCTGAGAGAAAAAACAAGTTAAGGTAAGACTAAGGTTCAGTTTCAGAGTTTTCAGCCCATGTCAGCTGGCTCTCTTGTTTCTGGGCCTGTGATGAGGGAGACTACTGTGATGGGAGGGCGAGAATCAACAATGGTGCTTACCTCCCGGTAGAGGAACAGTGAAGAAAGATTAGAGGAAGGGAGTTTCATCTCCCTTCACACATTCCTTCTAATTAGCCCCTAACTCAGCTATGAATTCACCAGTAAATTAATCAATTGATGAGGTCCAAGGCTTCATAATCCAGTCAAATTTATATATCCCATAAGGTAGCAACTGATTTTTTAATATGAGCCATCAGGTATCAGTTTTTAGATTCAACATATAACACACTACTGTTAACAACGTTGTATACAATCCATTAATCATCTGTACTATACCAGCTGTGCTAGCCCTTATGTTATTTTTTTGTATATGACTTGGGATTTGGCTCCTTGTAAGTGTCCAAATGATACTCCATTTCATTTATTTTATGTATGCCTCTGGTTCAATAGTCCCTCACAAATGAGTCAGAAAGTACAGGGTATATGTCCATATATTCAGTCTGCGATTCTCTTAGTCATCTTTATACTTCCAGACAACGGTAGTATTCAACATGCTAAGGGATGGAGTATAGGAAAAAATGATAAAAGGTGACTTAAAGTGAAGTTCTAGGGTTTTAATCCTACTGGGTCTGTATTAGTCAGTTTTCTGTTGCTGTGATAAAACACCAGACCAAGGAACTTATAAAAGGAAGAGTTTATTTGAGCTTACGATTGGCGGTTCCAGGGAATTAGTCCATTGTGGCGGGAGGCATGGTGGCCTGATCCGGAGCAGCAAACAGAGGGTCACATCTCGCAAAAAGCACAGGAAGCAGAGAGGAAGCAACTGTAGACCAGGCTTGTTAAGCTCACTAAGCCCGCCCCCAGTGACACACTTCCCCCAGCATGGCCACACCTTCTAAGACCTCCAGAAACAGCACCACCAACTGGAGACAAATGTCTGAATACCTAGAGCCTATGGGGGACACACATTCAAACCACCACAGGGTCCTTAACATCTGCATGGTTTAAATCATAGCACAGCAGTGTTTTTGCATGAATATATTATTGACAGTTACATTAACGTGATCCTTTGCTGAAACAAACAAACAAACAAAAAATAGCCTGCAGATTTTTTTGTTTCTTTGTAAAAAGAAGCTTTGAATCTTAAGACACTGGCTGAAAATATAGCACAAATTAGCAAAATTACTCAGTTCTTTATCTAAGAGACTTTTTCAGGGTGTAGAACTACATCAATTTTCTAAAGAGGAGTTTGAAAACTAGATCCACTTTCATTGCTGATGTTTTAAAGGAAAAAAATGTGAAATACTTTTACCATTCTTTTTTTTTTTTTTTTTTTTTTTTGGTCTTTTCAAGACAGGGTCTCCCTGTAGTCCCAGCTGTCCTGGAACTCACTCTGTAGACCAGGCTGGCCTTGAACTCACAAAGATCTGCCTGCCTCTGCCTCTCAATTGCTAAGATTAAAGGTGTGCACCACCATGCCCTGCACTTTTACCATTCTTTACCATTCACAAAATATGAGTTCAATGTCTTATGTAACTAAGCATTTTGAAAGGACTGGCATAAAACTAGGCACTTCCTCATCTCTAATGTCCAGCTTTCATAGTGCTGGAAGGTGCTGTGCATGCTACATGATGAGAAAAGTAATCATCAACATTACCCAGGTGTGAAATTGGAAGCTACAACAGCTAGCACGGCAAGATATGTCCAGGGGCACAATGGTAGCATGAATAGAATGGGAGTAACCAAACAGTATTTAATTGGATTTAAGGTCTACTTTATAGGATGGAGCCTATACCTAAGACTGATAGCAAGCTTAGGAAGCTGAGCCTAATCAGGGCATGGGACATAGTGGATTCACTAATGCTATTATCATGCTAAATAGATATAGTATTAATTTGACTCCTAATGACTTCTTGTTATATACATAGATTAATGCATCTCTCAACTGTCAGCTGAATAAGACTCTTTATTCAGCAGACAGTGAATAGCAACTAGACAATGTGCATAGTTTAAGAGGCTACAGACTGAAAATAAGTGGTAAGTTAATTCTAGGGCCCATTAAGAGATTCACATTATTAAACAGCACAGTTACTTTCAGCTACAAAGCAATATAATAATAATGATGCTCAGCTTGCCTTCCAACTAGGGGCTTGGTGCTAGTATCCACAAATGAGCGAAAACATTCCTTGTTTTCTTTTTTGGGGGGGGCTGTGTGACTTCACTTAGCATAATGGCTTCAAGTTCTATCCGTTTACCTGCAAAGTTCATGATTTCATCTTTCTTTACCATTGCATCAAACTCCATTGTGTCTATGTACCACATTTTGTTTATCCTCTCATTAGTTGAGGGCATTTGGGTTGGTTGCAGGTCTTCACTATTGGGAAGAGAGATGCAATAAACATAGATGTGCATACCTTTGTGGTAGGATAAGTCAGGAGTGGGATGACTGGCTCAGGTGGTAGGCTCATTTTGAGCCTTTTAAGGGTTCTCCACAGTGCTATCCATAGTGGTTGTATGAGATTACATTCCTACCAGCAGTGGATGAGTGTTCCCCTTTCCCCACAACCTCTCCAGCAGTTGGTGTCTTCTGTTTTCTTGATCTTAGCCAGTCTTATTGGAGTAAGATGATATCTTAACATAGTCTTAATTTGCCTTCCCTTAATTATTAATGATGGTGAACACTTTTTAAGATGTTTCTCAGCCATCTTTACTTCCTCACTGGTGAAGTCTCTGTTCAGCTCTTTACTCCATCTTTTTAGTGAGTCATTTGTTTTCTTACTTCTTTGTTTTTTGAGTAGTTTATGTATTCTGCATGTTACCGTTAAATTTTGCAGACCAATAAAGGTCTGCAGAGAAAAACTTTTAAAATGACCAAGAGAAAGATGCAGGACTGTTGATTGTTTCTATCATCTGTTGGTCCTTTAATCACATGCGGCGGCAATCCACATGATGTTCTTCTCTCCTAGAGCCAGGCTGGCAGCTTCATGAGGCTGCAAGCTTCAGGGCTGTCCCCTGCCTGCAGGCCAACAGTCCCTTGGCTT
This sequence comes from Rhizomys pruinosus, assembly GCA_009823505.1. NCBI lineage: Eukaryota > Metazoa > Chordata > Mammalia > Rodentia > Spalacidae > Rhizomys > Rhizomys pruinosus. Next base: position 1,174,320 of record VZQC01000292.1, read on the forward strand.
AGCTCTGACAAGGAGAGGGGTGGGAACTTCAGAAAGTTACCCAATGTGAAAAGAAAGGCATGAACTCGGAGAAAATCCAGGAGATAGACTCAAGTTTAATGTTGGAACTCAAGGCTTTTAAACCAACCCATGCATGGGTTGGAACATGTACATACAGTTGTGTGGTGGGGCAGGCAATTGGAACAAGGGAACCTCAGGCTATATTCTAGATCAAAGTTCTGTCCTGAGGGATCAAAGACAGCTCAAGCTTCACAGGTCTGTGAGAATAACAGCAGGGGTCAAGGCTTTGGCTGTTAGCTAACTGTTTTTAAGTGCTTCTGCCAAAAGAATGCCTACATCTCCCCATTTTTACTTATTTAAAAAGCTCAGTTGTCACAAACTGTTCTTTTATCTATTGTGGATACTCCGAAATAGTGTGGCCCAACAAGACTCCCACTGGGGACAACAGAATCTGAGTGTGTATATAGTAGGCATCTTGGCTTTTACCTGGGGCAGCAGGACTCCAGTTTGTTTATATAGCAAACTAGAGGTGTGACTTTTTGCTGAATACATCAAAGGAAGAGCTGTCAGGGTCTGGAACTTTGCAGATATAGGCAATGCAGGAAATACCGCCTATACCTATCTCATGGAGAAGCCCCAGGGCAGATTCTGGAGTTCCTTACCTTGAGTCAGGCAAAGTCCCATTTTTACAAGTAGTTCCCATTATTATTAGTAAAAATGGAGCAAAGTTGTCACTGTGTACCAGAGGATCTTTAGGGATGGCTTGATATTGGCCTGAAGACATTTGAGCTGTAACCCCAAACTGGCTTTTGACAAACCAGAAAGCCGACCTCCTGAGGTTGGAATTTGTTTTAACAAAATGGATTATCATGTTGACTTAGGGGAGCTTAGGTTGCAGGTAACAGGGATTTTGTTAAGAAGATAACATTTTTCTCTTAAACAAAAAGGTATGCAGGCATCCTTTGATCTTCCTCTGAACAAAAGGCCATAAGCCAGTTGCTATGACTTGCAAGTGCAGTCACACCTATGATTTTTTAATTTTTTTTATTTTATTATTTCTGTATGTGTACGAATGTACTGTCTGCATGCAAGTTTGTGCACCCATGTTGTGCAATGCCTCAGAGGTCCGAAGAGGGTGTCGGATTCCCCTGGAACTGGAGTTCTCCTGGAATTGGAGTTTCAGATGGTTCTTGGCCACCATGCGGGTACTGGGGATCGAACCTGGGTCCTCTGTATGAGCGGTCAGCACTCTTAACCACTAGGCCATCTCTCCAGCCCCAACACACCTATGATTTAAACACAGAAACTGATGCCAGTGCATCGCAAACCAACCATAAAAGATATAAACAGACCCATTGAGCATGCAACTTTGTCCTTAAGTGGTGGAACTCTAAAACAATGATAAAGCCAAAGTAATGCCTTTTCTCCCATAAAAACATACAGGTATGTGAGTGACATAGTCTCTAAAATAGCATTGCTTTGCCTACACATTAAGAGATACAAAGACATACAGGTATGTGAATAACATTGCCTCTAAAAATGACATTGCTTATCCTAAACAGAAAGACATACAGACATACAGGTATGTGAATTACATCACTTCTAAGAGTAACATTCCTTATCTTATACATGAAAAAATACAGATATCACTTGATATCACTTTTAACATAGCTGGTGTTTTTTACTTGCACCCCCAAAGTCCCAAACCTGGCTGAAGAGATCTGTACATGCAACTACATTGATGGAACAAAGTTCAGTCTCAATTGTCTCCTGTAGGTTTTTGGTTAGCCAGTAGTTTCCAGGATTTGTGGGGAGGGCAGGTGATGTTGCCAACTGCTGTTACCGGCAGCTGAGACCAGCCAGCCCTCCTGGGGTCGTGGGTATTTTCTGTGGGGTTACCTTGGCAGGAAAACACAAGGAAGCTGATGGCTTGCAGAGATGAGAGACAAAGAAAAATTTCCCAAATCCACAGCAACTTTATTGAACAGGGGCAGTGCTTATATAGCAGTCTTAGGAGAAGGCAGAACAAAGGATTTGGTGAAGCTTTACAATTACATATGTTACTAATAGGTCAAAACTCATACATTAACCAGAACTCATTATCTATTTCATGATTGACGAGATACGGGGCACGCAGAGCAGGAAACCAAAACATTACAAAGCTTAGTCAGGAAATGAATTTTCTTTGAAGTAAAATGTAGAAATCTTAAGATAACCTTTACCAAGGAAATAACATTTAAGAAAAAAGGAACATCAATAGTTTTTAACATGATCAATTAGTTTTTACTTGTTAGCTCTTAATTACAAGTCATAATTGAAAAGTTACAGGACACCGAGTAGTAATTGCTATGTCACAGTAGAGGTTTCTTGGCAGTAGATATTGGCCTTATATCTCTATCCTAAATCTAGAGTAAATATATCTTAATATCCTAAGGTTAATAGTTTCTTTTAAGTTTTTATTAAAGACCTTATTCCTATAGCATCCTAAACTACTTATTAGTTTTTTCTAACCCTATCTGCTAATCTAAAGTTTCAATCTTTACTGAGAACTAAGAGCCATTCCACTGCTTGATTCAGCTAACAGTTTTGCTTTTGTAAGACAATTGGCTGGTGTAAAGTAATTTATCTTTTGTCTAGCTTTGCTGGGAGTGTCAGGACTCAGACATTCAGTGGCTGCATGGAACTAGGAAAACTGTTTAACCTGTTCCTTTACTTAAATAGGGAAATGGGATTGAAGAGTCTTTTTATTTTAATTGTTAAAGAGGAGTTTTTACTTTATTTTAAATGGAATGCTATATCTTGTTTTTATTACACATATCACTGGAACTTGTTTTTCTTTAGAGACAGTCATAGAGTCATTACCACTATATAATTGTTCTGTTTTCCAATTTGTCACAGGTCTTTACATTGTAATGTATATTGTGAGAGAAGTCTATTTTTAAGTCTATTTCTAACTCAAGACTTACAGACCATTCTTGCTGCCAGGAAAAATCCCTGTGCCCAAGAGAGGCATTTTAATTGCCAGTTACTGGCACATTCAAACAGTTTGTTTTGTATCTATAAGCTGGCCCTAAGAAAAGATCTTTATTGTGCTCAGTGTTATGCTAAGTCCAACACCAGAAAAACGTAATCTCCTAGGAAAGCATCTCAATCTCGGGGGTGATCTTAGCCGGGTATTCTGCCAGGGACCTCCAGGGGGTCCAGCTCCACAGGACACAGCTCCCCCGCCCGTCTTGAACATGATTTCTCATATTACTTTACACAGGCGACACTGGAGTGGGTGTGGCAAACGCGGACGTGGATGCCGCAAGGTGAGACAAAGGAGTAAACCAATTTTGATGTTGAAGATAGCACCCAGGTTGTCTCAGCCTTTTCCCAGCAGGAAGCTGGCAACTCAGCTCTGGCTCCATTCTCTTCAGAGGCATGGATTGTGAGGCTGCAGATGGCCTCCAGCTTACCTGGAGTCTTGGTTCTCAGGGGTACCCTTTTGTAGTTTACTGATGAAATATGAATGGTAATAGCATAGGCAGTCAAGTAAACATTAATTATTTACTCTCCTAATTTGTGTTGCTGGCATACAAAGGTGGTTAGAGATGCCATTTTTTAATTTTACTGTAGATAGGAAATACCTCGTTTATCATTCCAGCAGATAAACAGATGAAATCTTGTTAAAATTCTTTGAAGAATAATATAGATTTGTCTTTAATTTTAAGTTTGAAAAGCAAAATAATATATTAGGTTAGTACTTGAAATTATCCATGGCCTGTTTTAGTCCTGGTAGATTAATTGGCCCTGATTTTTAGCTTGATAAAAGAGAGCTGTGATATTTTTTTACTGATGTAATTTGTGGGAATGAATCTTTGTGTGTGGCTTGAATCGAGAACTTGTAAGACCTCTCTCAGAAGATCTCCAGTTATCTGAAAACTCTGTGGACATTCAGAGTTATCTGTAGCAGGAAGATTCAGATATTACAATGATTCTTGCCTTATCTCTGCAAAGTTCCAGGCCCGTTCCCTTGAGGCATTGAGCAAAATGTCACACCTCTAGTTACCTGTTGAACAAACCGGAGCTCTGCAGCCCCCCGATTAGAACCAAGGTGGCTCACCCCTCCCTTCTGCCTGCTCCCCACTTCCTTGCCCAGAGCACAGTAGACTTCAATATATAGACCTCACTGACAGAAAATAAATGGAGTTCCTATCCTCCCTGGCTCTGTGCGTGAGTCTGTTCTTTTCCACATGTGATATCCTGCGGTTTTCCCTCCTCCCCTTCTTGTGGGAGCTAAGCCTAGAAACTGTTGGCCTGCAGCCAGGAGACAAGTCCTGGAGCTGAGCCAAGAAGGGAAGGACAGAGTGTGGAATGCGGTCACGTGTTACTCAAAGACATTGAACAGTGACAGTAATTGACTGTTGGGAGAAATCCTAGCCAGTATAATACCTGGACTTGATACATATTTGATAGATGTTTTTGAGAAATAGAATATCCTCCAAGAGATTTTATGCCTCTTAATGTAAGGAAGATGTTAATCTGTCCTTTGAAAGGTATTTCATTAATTTTACCTCATTTTAGGAGAATATATTCTTTCTGAAAACCATAATACCATATGCATACCCATATGGGAACTAATGTCCTGAGGTTCATTGTTGATGAAGAGATGAAATACTGTCTTTTAAAATTAAATTATCTTATAGATAAAAAGGGATGTTACAGTTAACATTGTAAAAAGACATTGGGTATACATTAATGTCAAGGCTGTTACCTGGAAATTTAGCATGGATTGGAAGTAAAAGTAAGTTGTAGTTTACATAGGCTTAAGTGTGACCAATTTTTTATGTTGACAGTATAAGACCAATTTTTCAAAAACATAAGTAATTTAGGTTACCATTATCCAATGTGTAAATAGATTTTTTTTCTTTCTGTATGTGTATGAATGTACTGTCTGCATGCAAGTCTGTGAAACCGTGTCGTGCAATGCCGCGGAGGTCAGAAGAGGGTTTTGGGTTCCCCTGGAACTGGAGTTCTCCTGGAATTGGAGTTTCAGACGGTTCTTGGCCGCCATGTGGGTGCTGGGGATCGAACCTGGGTCTTCTGCAAGAGCGGTCAGCGCTCTCAACCGCTAGGCCATCTCTCCAGCCCCAGATTTTGAACACAAGTACAAATAAGTCAGATGAACCTCGATTAAATATACATTGTGATTAAGACTGGATTCTGTAGAAATAAAGTTTATATATATATATATATATATATATAATTTTAACCTTTATTTATATTATAATCCTTAGATGTATAACGTTAAGATACAAATTTTATAGAATGGGTTTTACAGATCCTATTGGGCACTGGTGGATCACATCCAGTAGATGACAGAACACACTTGTAAAACTTTGAATTACTACCTGTGTAAATTTATATCTACCCTTCATAAATCAATTAATTTATTAGCCATTTAAATATACTGGCAGACCTGAGTTAGGGAAAAATCAAATTTCATTTTAGAGTTAGCCTTTACTAAATCTATGTAAATAGAAAAATCACACAAATTAATTTTTTAACCAAAGCCTAAAAATGGCAAATAGTTGTTAAAGAACATTAATTAGCTTTAATTTTTTGTTAGACCAAGCTGGCTTGAAAATCTTCATACAAATTTGTCTTTCTGAAATATAATTGTATTATATTTAAGATGACTTGTTATTTCTGTTTGGTGGTAGGTTACAGAACACATGGTCCAGGGGCCTGTGAATGTTAAAAATGTAAACAAATCTAAAGGCTCCAAAATTGTTTAGGACCTTCTTTTATTAATTAATTTTAAAATAGCTTATGATCCTTACTTGATTGATTGACCTTGAAATGCCTAGGACTTGTTAATTGATCAGTTGTGCACAACTCGTTTAAAGATGTTTTTGAGTACCCATGAATCAGATTTAGAGAAGCATGCTTGAGATGGAATTTAACTTAACAGATTTTAAATGGCCATGTCAAATATTATCTTGAGGTAAAAATTGATGTGCAAAGAGTGCAATTACCTCAATTCTGGACAAGTATCATGAGAAAGAACATAAGAAAGGTCAAAGGTAAATTTTCTCTGTATATTTTTTTGTAAAACATGCAATAAAAAAAAAAACTGGAACCATACTAAATTCATGTTCAATGACACACCTGAAGCACCCTGGGAGATGTAGTCTTTCAGCCTGGAAGGAAAGGAAATGAAAAATGGCTGGGACAGGAGGTTAACTTACTTGGGAAATGTAGTCCTGTGGTCAAACCTGGCACACACAGCTCTTTCTTTCCTGAGAAATGATTTTGGTTATAAATTTTTGCAACTCAGAGTTGGGGTTATATTAATGGGAAACGCCTGCAAATGAAGGTCTTGGTTATCCCTGATCTGGCTTTGTGGCAGAGGGAAGTAGTTAAAGAGCTGGCCTTTTAAGATAAAGTGGCTGGGAGTGTGGGGGCCACAGCACAGGCTGATTGGGCCTGGCCCTGGTCTCTGCTGACCTGAGTCTCCACAAGGCCCCCTGTGGGCCCCACTGGCCCCTATCCCAGAGATCTGACCCCTCCTGGTGCCCAAGGCACACCACCAGCTCCTCCACCCACTTGGACTGCTGCAGAGACATAGGCACAGATGCTTGGATATTGAGTGGCATGCCTGGTTGCTTCCCAAGATAAAGAAAGGCAGGAAATGCTTGTGGTTAGGGAAAAAGACAGTTCAAAGACTTATTTAACAAGAAAAGAGAATTTTCCATGGAGATGTGCTAACAGCCTGGCAGTGTATATGAGAAATACTAAAGACAGATTGAAAGATTAATCTCTCATGAAAGAAAAGATTTCATGGAGATAGGCCTATGCCTGGCCAATGCCCTGAATCCTACTATGGGGGGGGTACCTCACTTCTTCACGGTAAACCCTCTGAGACTTTGCCCTCTCATGGTAGGGGAAAAGAGCTGAGAGAGACAGACCAGGAAAATACCTTTGTTCTTCTTCCTTATTTTGGTGGAAAATCAAGCCCCATGTTGGGCACCAGTTGTCAGTTGCATCTATTGTCTGTTGCTCCTGTTATCACGCATGGCTGTAATCCACACGATGCTCTTCTCTCCTAGAGCCAGGCTGGCAGTTTCACGAGGCTGCAAGCTTCAGGGCTGTCTCCTGTCTGCAGGCTGACAGTGCCTAGTCTTAGGTCTGGCAAGGAGAGGGGAAGGAAGCACTGGAAGTTACCTGATGGGAAGAGAAAGTCATGGACTCAGAGAAAGTCTGGGAGATAGACTCAAGTTTAAAGTTGGAACTCAAGGCTGTTATACAAATCCATGCATGGGTTGTAACACGTACACATAATTGGGGGGGGGCACGCAACTGGGACAAGGCAACCTTGGGCTATATTCCAGATCAAAGTTCTTTCCTGAGGGATCAAATGCTGCTCAGGCTTCACAGGTCTGTGAGAATAACAGCAGGGGTTAAGGCTTTGGCTGTTAGCTAACTGCTTTTATGTGCTTCTGCCAAAAGAATGCCTATATCAGGTCATGTATGTTGTCATCTGAAGTTTATGTCTGGTGGTCCTTTTAATGTGTATCCCGCATGAGCCACTTTCCATTAGATGCTCTTCTCCCTGGACTAGGGTCGGTTAATGGTTCCCAGGCTTAACCTGAGCAGGGAGGCCTAAGGGAGGTGGGAGGTAAGACCTGAATAGAAAGAGATGGACTGGAAAGCCTGGGAGGAAAAATACTTGATTTATTGATGACAGTAATGTGTTTATATACTAAAGCTACTGTGATCTGGTCAAGGAAGTGGTGACAGAGGGTGTGAATGAGGATAAGGGAAGAGTGAGCCATTTTGGCTCCTACTGGGGGCAACAGGACTCCTGGTTGTGTGTATAGTAAACTGGAGGTGTGACATCTGCTTGCTACATCAAAAGAGAAAGCCCTCAGGGTCTGGAGCATTGCCCAGGCAAGGCAGGAATACTATATTATCCCAACCCCATGGAGCTACTAGATGCCCAAGGAGGCTATTAGATGCCCATGGAGTCTACTAGATAACCCACATGCTACCAGGACAATGTTTTGCAGATTCCAGCTTCCAGCCAGACAAAGTCTCAGTCCCACAATATGACAAAAGGCATGAACTGAGGTCGGGTGGGAGCAGAGAAAAGGGAGTACGTTTAAACTGAACTGAAAAAATGATGAATGAAATACATGAAACATCAATAAAAGTATATAAAAAAGAGGCTACAGACTGCTTATACCTGAACTGAACAGGACACTTACATGAAACTTCTGCCTCATAAGACTCCAGGATCATTGCAGAAGAGGGGGCAGAAAGATAATAAGAGCCAGAGGTTGTGAATGACCACAAGGAATTAGTTTTCCAGACAGCAGGTCAGCTACTCATATAAACATACAGCAGTGGGGACAGCATGCATAAGTCCCACTTAAGATCAAGCAGACAAAATCCAAGTATAGGCATGAGGAAGTGGGTAAGATCCTCCAAACCTACCTGAAAAGCTATTGGCAACCCATGGCTGGTGGGAGGGAAAGGGTCAGTCTCGTTCAAGGGTGTGACTCTTGTAAACTAACTAGACTCTAGTAGATAGACATATACTGAAGGACATTTGTAGACAAAAATTAGACTCTATAAACCTATAAGATAGATAGATAGAGGATAGATAGCTAGATAGATGATAGATAGCTGATAGAGTGAAGCTAGTAAGGCAAGGAAGTATAGATAGGAAAGAGTATATAGATATCATCAAAATATCAAAATGTTTTTTTTTGTTGTTGTTGTTCTTTTTGAGACAGGGTCTCCCTTGTAGCCTCAGCTGTCCTGGAACTCACTCTGTAGACCAGGCTGTCCTTGAACTCACAAAGATCCCCCTGCCTCTGCATCCTGAGTGGTATGATTAAAGGCGTGCAGCACCATGCATGGCTGGATCAAAATGTTTTCTAGAAAATTTTCTAGAATTCACTTTTAAAAGGGATGGATTAGTCTTTTTCCTAGTATTATAATTACAAGTTATCATAAAACTATCATGAAAAATGATTGTTTAAGGTATGTTTAGGGTAATTTAAATGCCAGATTGTTTAATGCTTTCTGTCTTAGATTTTTAAACTATTTTTACTGATTCTTTGATAATTTCATACAATATGTTCAATATATTTTGTTCATATTCAGACACTCCCCATCGGAATAGATCCTTAAGTATGGGGGGAATTAACCACCCTCATCCTTGCTGAGTTCTTATCTACACACACACACACACACACACACACACACACACACACACACACACGGGGAGGAGAGAGAGAGAGAGAGAGAGAGAGAGAGAGAGAGAGAGAGAGAGAGACTAAAAATACAGTTTCTAAAGTCTGGGGAGTTTTCAGTTTGTCATGATCTAGAATTTCCTGGAGAAGGCCTCAATTAGGGATTATCTAGATCAGGTTGGCCTCTGTGGATGTCTATGAGGAATTGTCTTGATTATGATAATGGATGAGGGAAAGCTCAGCCCAATTTATAACACCATTCCCTGGGTTTGGGTCCTGGACTGGGTAAGGCTGGAGAAATCGAACTGAGTATTAAGCATGCGCACATTAGTTTTTCTCTACTGGTGACAGCTGCTTCACTGTGACAAGCTGTTTTCATTCTTGAAACCCTCCCTTCCCTGCTATGAGGGATCGCAACTCGAATTTGGAGCTAAATACAATGACTGATTCTTCCTTCTTCCTTTTCAGTTAACTGTATGCAGATGGGAAAAACTTAACTCTTCTTCCAAAGAAGTGTGTGGTTCAGGAAAAAAGGAAGGAGATTAAAAAAAAAAAAAAAAGGTTGGGGGGAGAACTGGTTTTATCTAGTGAATCTTGAAAAACATTCTTTGTATGTCCACAGAATTGTTTTCTGCAAAGTATCCCTGACACTTACACTACCTGTAATGAGGTCTCTTTCAATACAATTCAGTTGATAATAATGTACATTTTCAGAGATCTGAGCCTTCTTACTTTTGCCCAGGAATTTTCTTTTTGGGGATGAAATAATTTATTTAAGAACTTGAAAATCTTTGTTAGTACATTTAATTTTGAAGACACAGTCTTTCTATGGAGCCCTGGCTGGTGTCGTACAGGTGAGAGGCCCTAGGTTCCATCTCCCTTGTGTTGGGATTAGATCTGTGTAATATCATATCTTGCTTTTCTGTTGATGATTCTTGACAAATTCAGAAAAAAGACATAAGAAAATTTGAAACACTATATATTTTATATATGAAACAAAAATGTGCTTGTTAATTTGACACTAACTAGACTGACTAGGGAAGAGGGAACCTCAATTGAGAAAATTTCCAAAACTTGTCCTGTGGACTTGACCTTCAGGAATTTTCTTGATTGATACTTGATTTAAGATTACCCATCCCATTGTCATCTGTGCTATTCCTGAGCAAATGGGCCAGGGTTATATTAGCAAGATTTTTGAGCAAGCCAAGAGAAGCAAGCCAGTGAGCAGCATTCCTGTATAAACTCTGCTTCAGCACCTAGCTCCAGGCTACTGTCTTGAGTTCCTGCCATGGCTTCCTTCAATAAAGGACTAAGGTGTAATATGAAATAAATCAGCCATTTCCTCCCCAAGTTTTTTTGGTCAGTGTTTTATCAGGGCAATGGAGAAATAAACTAGGGCAGCATACAACATACATTTTTTGAGGTAAACATTAAGCATTAAATTTAAATTGATAAATGTTTATCTTTAAAAGAATATTATCTTTTATTTGAAGGTAAGCTAAATATGAATGTTTACCCCCATCTTACCAGTTTAAAATGTGTACAGGCAATATGTGTTATCATATTAATGTTTATTAATTTGCTGGACATAAATGTAAAGCAAATTTATGAAAAATCATTCTATTTTGATGAACAATTATATTTTGCTAAAGTATATTCAAACGGAAATTTGAGATTATAGTCAGTGAGCAAATAACAATAAAAGCAGAATGCCAGCCACTGTCAATTGTATAAAATTAGAGAAAATATATAAAACTTGTCATACTGATGATAAAATATACACAATAGAGTCTAGAATTATTTTGAGTTACTTGTTTGATTTCACTTATATTTATTTACTTATTTTTCCTCTTCATTTTCTACCCCTAAGAGCATGTTTTTATTTTAAAAATAATAACTTCTTAATTATAAAAAGTTCAATGATAGATGAAAGTATGTGAAGATAAAAAATGTTATATTACTTAAGTGAAATGTGGAGTGTTTAAATCAAGCTAAATATTTCTATTAGTCCTAATATTTAGGAGGTTTGGGGCATAGGCATTTAAAATCTACTTGGTGATTTGTAAATTATGTTTTGTATATATTTACTATACTTACCACATTAGGCAATATACTTTAAGGGAATTTATATTGTTGTCTAACTATAGCTATGCACTAATTTTTTTTTTTTTTTTGGTCTTTTTGAGACAGAGTCTCTCTTTAGTCCCAGCTGGGCTGGAGCTCGCTCTGTAGACCAGGCTGGCCTTGAATATGCACTAATTTTTAAATTTTACTTATGATAAAATAGCAGAACAAAAATTAACTATTTCAATTATTTAATCCAGAATACCACAGTACTAAGCATATTTACATAGTTATAGCAATCCTGATCTAAACCATTCATCTTGCAAAACTAAAATTCTGTATAAAACTACATCTTTTTTTATTCCCACTGATAGAAACCACCATTCTACTTTATGTTCCACATGAGTTTGAGGTTCTTGTGTATCTCATATAGATAAAATCCCTTTGTGATCATCTTGATCCCATAGAGTAATATGCTCATTTTTCCAAGGACATGTGTTTTTCACAACTTGGTTATTTTAACTATCATTGATATGAATACAGATGCATAAATATATCTTAAAATTATGCTTTCCTAGATGTCATGTGTTTGGAATCCGTAAGGAGGTAGAAACAAGAGGATCATTGGAGTTTGATGGCCAGACTGCTTAGCCCGACTTCATAAGCTACAGACCCAGTAATAAACATCTTGCAAACATTTTAAAGAAGTGGAAAGTACTTGAGAAACAATAACCAATTGTTTACTGCACAAACATTCACACATACCTGTGTGCACATGTGCACTTACATACACACAAGCACATGCACACTGTCTTTGATTTTTCTTAATATATTTTCAGAATTAGAACTGCTGGTTCATATGTATATATACTTTTAGTTTTTTAGAGCTCCCATCATTCTTCACAGTTGCATCATTTTCCATTTTCCATAATATACCACAAGGATTCCAAATTCTCTCTGTCTTCACCAATGTTGCTTTTCTGACTTTCAAAATGAGTAATGATAATCCTAATGTGTAGGAAGTGTTCTCTTATTTTAGTTTTGTTTAGTAAACTAAAAAATCTAATGTAGGCTAGCTGCAGTGATCTGATTAAGAAAATTTTTGATAGTAATGATAGGAATGGGAGAACACACCTTAGCGAGCCCACATGAAAAGAAATCAGTTACAGTCCACCACTAGTGAAATCTCTCAGGACAGAATACTTGCCATGCAGAACACCACACTTACAGAGGGACCAGGAAGCATGCTAGTGGTCCACCATACTTCTGTAGAAAACAAGCAATAAAAATCACCAGTAGCTTCTAAGCTATAATTTTGCTACCAAATAGGATAATTTTATTTGCTTATGAAATGATAGATTCTTACAAATTATTTCAATACATATTTATTTTTTGTTTGTTCTCTCCTTATGATCCTAATTCATCCCTCCAACCCTTCCTTTTCTCTTCCAGTACCCCCTTCTTTATTATTCTTTTATCTAATTCCTTACTTCTTTCTTGCCCCCATCACAAAGGCCCCTTTCTAGTATTTAGTATTTGTCCATATTTACTCCCACCTGAATGTGCATATTTAACTATTAAATGTGAGGATCCACCTATGAAAGAGTACACATGTGAGGTCTGAGCCTGGGTTACCTCACTTAATACAATTCCCTGTGACCCATTTCCCTACTGACCTTCTTTCAAGGCTCCACACACTGGGTTTAGTGTCAGTTGAATCTCTTTCTGTTCTTACTCCCCTGAAAGCCAACCATGCACCATCAGGTTCTCTGATTCCACAGCACTGTTGGTTTGTGTGGCTATAGATGATGGCCACAGTGTTAACATTAGAGTCATTCTCAATGTATTTTTCAAAATAAACACTTTTAGTAAAGATGAAGGCAGTTTTAGTGCGTTTTACAGTATAAGTATATTCCTTTATGAGGAACTATCAAGGGTAGGTTTAAATTCTGTACTTCAGATATTCTGAATGCTATTTTCAGCACAAGTAATGAAGTTATGAAATTTTCTTATAGCAAAATATATTCTAAACAAAATCTGCAAACAATGCAAATTTGGGTAAAGTTTTCACTGGGAAAAGAAACATTAAATGAGATAAAGTTCAGAAGTTACTTGATGATTTGCAATAAATTTTTGTTTCAAGATTAATATATTAGTGGATATTGACTAATGGAAAGCCTTTGATATACGAGCTTAGTTTGAGACTTATTTCTTTTTCTTCTTCCTTTTTTTTTTTTTTTTTTGATTGTCAGGGACATAGAATTTATTGGAAGAGTTATTAATGCCATGCACAGAGAGACATATAGACAACAGAATATTAGGGCTCTGAGGAGTGTTCAGGCCCCAGCACCAGGGACAATGTAGCAGGGGCTCTGAAAGGAGGAAACCAGGACACATTAAGCAGAAATGGGGGGGTCTCTTTTCTTATCAGTTCCCTGCATGAAAAACATAAACGGACATATATGTGTATAACACAGCAAATTCGATCTGTGGTAGAGTGTCTGTACCTGGAGCAACCTAACAAGAATAAAAATAATGCTCTACTTAAGGAAGAGGGAGGTATGTCCCATCCCAAACGAACTCGAAAGATACACTTGTCATCAGACCAAACGATGTGGTCTGATAACAGAAGTGCACTTGAAAGGGGTGGCGGTGGGCGGCGACAAAAAAAAAGACAAAAAGGAAAAGAGAAAAGTAAGTCATCAACATTACCCAGGGGTGAATTTGGAAAAGGGGGAATGGGGTGGAGAGGGACAAAACGGGGGGCAGATGCGAATTAAGGCATATGTAAGTTGACGTGAGCTCAGCAAGGACCCAGTTTCCCTAGACACTGTGCTACAGGACACATGGTGTTGAAGATTTAGTAAAAGTAAAAGTAACATGTGTATATTAAACAACATGGTTATACAGAATCTGATAAAAATGGAATGCATCTGAAATTAAATGACGATATAATTACGCTGTTGCCCACATTTGGCATTGTTTTTACATAAAATGCTGTAGAGCCAAGAACTTTGGATTGGCACATCACAAAGTTCTGCTATTAATTTTTCTGTTGTACAGTATCACCTTGTAGCCATTCTCTTTAAGATGATGTTAAAACGTAAAAATTAATTTGGTTCCCAAGTTAATCAACATAAGTCACCAAAACGCAACATGGGTGAATTTGATGAAATCTATGCCTTGACTCCACCCTATAGTCAGTGATAATAAAACTATCTTCTGGGACTCATATGCTAAAAAAAAAAGGGGGGGGTATACAATAGACATGAAACCTTTTCATAAACCTGCCGAATTCAAATCTTTAATACTAACTACGGAAAATATTGTTTGTCCAACAGGACAAACACGTCACCAACTTAACCGGCTGAGAAAGAAAAGATACAGGTTTTTGGCATTGAGTAGGATGTACCCAAAAGTGGCACAGGAAAGGCTGACCCGTCTGAACATCAAAGGAAGAAAAGCCTGCAGATTGCCATAAACATCGAACCCCCCTGTGGATCCTACATGTAACAACTATGTTAAGAGTCTAATGAACTTACCTTCTAGGTGCCACAAAGGTTCTGATAATGAGAGACTTCCTTTCCTTCCCACATAGAAAAGGAGAAATATGACAATGATGAGGATCGGCTCCCCAACTGTAAATGGAGACAACTATTGTAAGAGTGAATCTCTTATAAAACCGGTAAAAACTGCTTTCTTTAATTGACTACTAGACATGGGACTGTGGAAGGGATACTCCTCTGATTAGAACCAAATATAATACTAAAGTCCTAGGCTATGCACTCAGGCAAAATATATTATACAGAGCTCTGACATCAGCAATGGATTGTTCTACCAGGTGGAGATTGGGGCCAGGGGAGCCAAGCCCCACCAAGGTAAGGGTCTCCTTGCCTCTAAGTGGGATAACCTACAGGAGGAGAAGGCAATAAGACCCTGGTGCCGAAGACCTGACGAATTAACATGGGAGAGATTGTATTGAGACCACACTGAAGGGTAACATATGGCTCTGGAATGCCAGAGAGTGTACCAAAGGCCACTAAACCAATAAAGCAAATAGGGTCTCCCTGAATCAAGCAAGACTCCCCGTCAGCACCAGCTACAACCTCACCTGCCTGGAAATTTACTTGTGCAGAGTGGCAGCCATGATGGCTACTATATACCCAAATCTAAATTGGCTATTGGCTCTCTCGCCTTGGAGAAAAAACCGCATGGCTGATGCCCACAAGCTTACATCTCTTACAGGTTAGATGTTATAAGCCACAGTAAGAACCCTGTATATTTAACAGGGGGGAAAATTGGTAATTCATGGATTGAACATATCCAAACATGTGTCTATGCTAAAGTAACCAACCATAACATATAGTGCTGCTTAATGACCTATAAATCCTTTAATTGCTTGTTCTTCATTAGAGGATCGAAAGGATATTCCTGGACACAACTGTCAGCCCATGAAAGGAAACAGCCAGAATTGCCAATTGACCAGAGTCAAGTCAACAGCTCCAGGGAGATTGGACTGTTTTACCTCTCATCCAACCTGGCCCCTTTTCAAGCCTAGGGAACAACCTGCGGGAAGTAGGGGCGTGGTAGAATGTAAGGGCTGCGATTGGGGTGATGGGTGAAACTACAGCAATATGTTATCTGGACACTCATTTGATCAACTTGAATTGATCAAACAACCTGTCACCCCCCACTGGATGGGGGGGGCTGTAGGGTTTGGGCAGCAACAGTCCCTGCAGATAGGTTTTGCATGAAGGATGCGTGTACTCATAGATTATCACTTATAGCTAAAAATAAAAAAAAAAAACTGAGAGAAAGATGCGCAAGTTATGGCAGAAAGCATTGATCTGAGGATGGAAGGTGGGGTGGGGGGGAGGGAAAGGGGAAATAGCCTGAACTGATTGGAAAAATGTAAATGAAATGCACAAAGCCACAATATAAAATTAATTTAAAAAAAAAAGTAAGTGTTTGTGGCACACTCTCAAGATGTTGGATGGCAGAATTTAAAAAAACCCATAGTAATACAAATTGTACCCAAGCTGATCTCACTGAGAAATGCTGTAAATTACATGGCATCATGATTTGGGGGATGATCATTTTAATAATTGTTTAAAGAAGAAATAAGTTCTTTGTTTTCTCTATTCACCTGCTTGCCCCCTTTTACATGGTCTATTACTATATATTTGTGTAATAGTTTTATTACATGATCCTTTAACCTCTCTTCTCATCTCTGTTAGATTGCTTGACTGGGAAGATGCTCTAGAGGAGGACTTTGAAGCAATTTCCTGAGTGAAACATTCCATTCCGGATGTAGGGTCCAGTATTAACTCAGGAAGTTGTAAGTTGAAGCACACCCTTTTGGAAGCAGTTGTGAGTCTCAGGAGGTAAACAACTCACAAATTAAAAAAAAAGTTTTCTGAAACTAAAAGGATTCGGACCTGTTGGTTTGCCTGCAAGTCATGCAGAGAGACCAGAGTTGCAGGTCTTATGAGTCATCATCCATGCTGCGGTGTTATTTTTGATAATGAAGCTGCAGCTCAAGCTGCTCCTGCTTTTGTAAGTAGCCCCTGCATCATAGCCTTGTAAAAACTCCAAAAAAAACTAATCACCACCAAGTTTGATCTTGGCGTAATAATTCTATAATGTATGTAAATGTTAAATCCAGCTGCTTTTCAGGCCTCAACATTTGCAGCAGGCCTTTTCCTCTCACCAACACCCACAGGCAGCCTAACTGAGACAGGAAAAAAAAAAGAAAGGGTCTGCTGTGAATCTCAGCTAATATATTCTAGGTGCCTGGTTTTATCACTTGGGGAAGTGACTATATCAAAGGGGGTATTGGTGACCACAAACCTTGATTCCCACCATTCCCCTACCTCTTGACTGGGGAATAGAGAGTTTTCTATGAAGTCATGACATCCTCATAAAGGAATGAANTTTTTTGGATTGTCAGGGACATAGAATTTATTGGAAGAGTTATTAATGCCATGCACAGAGAGACATATAGACAACAGAATATTAGGGCTCTGAGGAGTGTTCAGGCCCCAGCACCAGGGACAATGTAGCAGGGGCTCTGAAAGGAGGAAACCAGGACACATTAAGCAGAAATGGGGGGGTCTCTTTTCATTCCTTTATGAGGATGTCATGACTTCATAGAAAACTCTCTATTCCCCAGTCAAGAGGTAGGGGAATGGTGGGAATCAAGGTTTGTGGTCACCAATACCCCCTTTGATATAGTCACTTCCCCAAGTGATAAAACCAGGCACCTAGAATATATTAGCTAGAGATTCACAGAGATTGTCTCAGTAGGCTGCCTGTGGGTGTTGGTGAGAGGAAAAGGCCTGCTGCAAATGTTGAGGCCTGAAAAGCAGCTGGATTCTAACATTTCATAATTATAGAATTATTACGCCAAGATCAAACTTGGTGAGTGATTAGTTTTTTTTTGGAGTTATTTACAAGGCTATGAGCAGGGGCTACTTACAAAAGCAGGAGCAGCTGAGCTGCAGCTTCATTATCAAAAATAACACCGCAGCATGGATGATGACTCATAAGACCTGCAACTCTGGTCTCTCTGCATGACTTGCAGGCAAACCAACAGGTCCGAATCCTTTTAGTTTCAGAAACTTTTTTTTTTAATTTGTGAGTTGTTTACCTCCTGAGACTCACAACTGCTTCCAAAAGGGTGTGCTTCAACTTACAACTTCCTGAGTTAATACTGGACCCTACATCCGGAATGGAATGTTTCACTCAGGAAATTGCTTCAAAGTCCTCCTCTAGAGCATCTTCCCAGTCAAGCAATCTAACAGAGATGAGAAGAGAGGTTAAAGGATCATGTAATAAAACTATTACACAAATATATAGTAATAGACCATGTAAAAGGGGGCAAGCAGGTGAATAGAGAAAACAAAGAACTTATTTCTTCTTAACAATTATTAAAATGATCATCCCCCAAATCATGATGCCATGTAATTTACAGCATTTCTCAGTGAGATCAGCTTGGGTACAATTTGTATTACTATGGTTTTTTAATTCTGCCATCCAACATCTTGAGAGTGTGCCACAAAGCACTTATTTTTTTTTTAAATTAATTTTTATTGATGCTTTGTGCATTTCATACATTTTTTCCAATTCAGTTCAGGCTTATTTCCCTTTCCCTCCCCCCCACCCCCACCCCATCCCAGATCATGCATTCTGCCATAACTGTCCTGCATCTTTCTCTCAGTTTTTTTTTTTTTCATTTTTAGCTATAAGTGATAATCCATGAGTACAAGCATCCTTCATGCAAAACCTATCTGCAGGCTGTTGTGCCCAAACACCTACAGCCCCACCATCCAGTGGGGGGTGACAGGTTGTTTGTTCAATCAAGTTGATCAAATGAGTGTCCAGACTACATTGCTGTAGTTTCACCATTCACCCCAATCGCAGCCCTTACATTCTACCACGCCCCCTCTTCCGCAGGTTGTTCCCTAGGCTTAGAAAAGGGGCACAGGTGGATGAGAGGTAAAACAGTCCACTCTCTCTGGAGCTGTTGACTTGGACTCTGGTCAATTCTGGCTGTTTCCTTTCATGGGCTGACAGTTTGTCCAGGAATAGCCTTTCGATCCTACTAATGAAGAACAAGCAATTAGATATATAGGTATTTAAGCAGCACTAATAGTTATGGTTGGTTACTTTAGCATAGACACATGTTTGGATATGTTAATCCATGAATTACAATTTTCCCCCCTGTTAAATATGACAGGGTCTTACTGTGGCTTATAACATCTAACCTGTAGAGGATGTAAGCTTGTGGCATCAGCCATGGGTTTTTTCTCCAAGGGGAGAGCCAATAGCCAATTAGATTTGGGATATACAGGCACATGGCTGCCTCTACTGCACAGTATTTCCAGGCAGGTGAGGTGTATCTGGTGCTGACGGTGGAGTCTTGCTTGACTCAGGGAGACCCATATTTGCTTTATTGGTTTAGTGGCCTTTGGTAACACTCTCTGGCATTCCAGAGGCCATCTGTACACTTGCATGTGTGGTCTCAATACATCCCTCCCATGTTAACGTCAGGTCTTCGGCAGCAGGGTCTTATTGCCTCTCCTCCTGTAGGTATCCCAACTTAGAGGCAAGGAGCCCTTACCTTTGGTGGGGCCTTGGATCCCCTGGCCAACATCCACCTGGTAGAACAATCCATTGCTGATGTCAGAGCTCCTGTATTAATATATTTTGCCTGAGTGCATAGCCCTAGGACTTTAGTATTATATTTGGTTCTGAACAGAGAGTAATCCCTTCCACAGTTCCCATGTCTAGTAGTCAATTAAAGAAAGCAGTTTTACCGGTTTTATAAGAGATAACCTCTACAATAGTTGTCTCCAATTTACAGTTGGGGAGCGACCTCATCATTGTCATATTTCTCCTTGTTCTATGGGTGGGAAGGCAAGGAAGTCTCTCATATCAGAACCTTTGTGGCACCTAGAAGGTAAGTTTCATTAGGACTCATTATAACTAGTTGTTACATGTAGGATCCACAGAGGGGTTCGATGTTTATGGCAATCTGAGGCTTTTCTTCCTTTGAATGTTCAGACGGGTCAGCCTTTCCGTTGCCACTTTTTGGTACATCCTACTCAATGCAAACCTGTATCTTTTCTTTCTCAGCCGTTAAGTTGGTGACGTTTTGTCCTGTTGGAACAAACAAATCTTTTCCCATAGTTAGTTTTAAGATTTGAATTGCAAGGGTTTGATGAAAAGGTTTCATGTCTTTCTGTATCCCCCCCCCTTTTTTTTTTAGCATATGAGTCTCCAGAAGATAGTTGTATTATACATGACTATAGGGTGGAGTCAAGGCATAGATTTCATCAAATTCACCCATGTTGTTTTGGGTGACTATATATGATTAACTTGGGAAGCAAACTTAATTTTTACGTTAAATCATCTTAAAGAGAATGCTACAAGGTGATACTGTACAACAGAGAAATTATAGAGAACATTTGTATGTGTCAATCCCAAAGTTCTTGCTCTACAGATTTTATGTAAAGCAAATGTGGGCAACAGCGAATTATATCTCCATTTAATTCAGATGCATTACCATTTTTATCAGATTCTGTAAACCAATGTTGTTTAATATACACATGTTTACTTTTACTTTTACTAAATCCTAAAACACCATGTGTCCTGTAGACAGTGTCTAGGCGAAACTGGGTACTTGCTGAGCTCACGTCAATTAAATATGCCTTAATCGAATATACACCCGTGTCCCTCTCCCACCCATCCCCCCTTTCCAATTCACCATTTCAGTCCATTTTCTGATGCAGTCTTTCTGTTGTTCTTTTACTATGCCTCCCTCTCCTTGAGAAATATTTATATCTGGGTTGTTGGTACTAGCATCCACATATGAGGGACACCATTTGTCGTTTGTTTTTCTGGGACTGTGTTACTTCACTTAACATAATGTCAGCACTTATAAATATGAGGAGAAAACATTGTTTATTGATTTGTGTATTTTGTGATTGTTTGTTTTGTGCTATTATTTGGGGGGGGGGGCTTATTCAGCTCACATCTCCCAGGTCATCACTCAGGGAGCCCAAGGTAGGAACTCAGGGAAGGAACCTGGAGGCAGGAGCTAAGGCACAAGTAATGGAGAAATGCTTGTTACTGGCTTGCTCCCCTGGTCCATGCCCAGCCTGCTTTCTTGTACCATAAACAACAACCTTCCCTGGGGGTAGCACCATCCATAGTGGGCTGGGCTCTCCCACCTTTAATCCATAACCTCGAACATATTAGAAAAGGACTCTGCCACTTAATTACAATCCCATCCTTTTTAAACAAATAATTTATTATTTTATTTTATGTGAATTAGTGTATTGGCTGCATGTAAGTAGTTGGACCTATGACAGTCAATGATCGTGGAGATCAGAAGAGGGCGTCAGCTTTCCCTGAACCTAGAGTCATAGACCAGATGGTTGTTAGCTGCCATGCGGGTGCTTAGAATGGAACCCAGTTCCTCAGCAAGAGTAGCCAGTGCTGTTACTCTCTCTAGCCCCAACTCCAGCTTTTTATAAAAATTTGCAAATCCTAGCCAAATTTTTCATGATGATCTCAAATCTGACATCCTGATATTAGTCTCCTGAACAGCTAGCTGGCATTAGAGATATCCAGCATCATGCCTGGCTGAGCATTTGGTTTCAATCACAAAGCAGTATGTGAGTTTGAGAATGTTTAAACTCTGCTTATACAATAAATATCCAACTATCCTATACATTGCAGGTTGAGTAACATATTATGGTTAGGAAGAACTACTGACTAGAAGAATTCTATATTAATTTTTAACCCCCTCTTCTATAAAATAAAATAAGGCATGAATTGTGGGATTTGATCTAGACAATCTTTTGCACTAAATATTTAATTGACTATCTCTTTTATAGTAAACATGGTTATGGGAATTAAAGCATAAAACCTGAATTATTCTGACACATATTCTTCTCATTCTACTGATATTGTGTGAGTTAAACCAAATTTCTGTTGTCTTGGATTGATTTTTTTTCAGGGAATACTATATGTTCTTTATAGTTATTCAGCATCAATGTATGAATTTGTTCAAAGTGAGCTTGTAAAGGATTTCACTTCTGAGGAGGTTTAGAGCCTATACTGATGAGGAACTATTCCATAAAGAACTTGCATTCTTAGGTTTTGCAACAATTCTCTGAAATTTGAGATTCGTATGTTTCACATATCAACTTTTACCCTGCTTTCTACCATGTTCATAATTTAAAAATAACAGAGGTCATTGGATTTTTCAACTGCTTATATGAACTTATAGCAAGGCTGACAGCATATACAAGACACATGCAAATTCAACCACATAAAACCCAACATAGAAATGGGGAAATGGGTGGGAATCCCAAACTTTAGCCAATAAACTGTTAGCATCTGATAACTGCTAGGTGAGTTAGGGTTGATCTTCTTTAAAGGAATGGCATTAGATATGTTGGCCAGGCTCCAGAGAATTAACTCATACTGAAGGACACCTGGATACAAAAAAATAACTAGCCGGGTATGGTAGCACATGCCTTTAATCCTAGAACGCAGAAGGCAGAGGTAGGTGGATCTCTGAAAATTCAAGGCCAGTCTGGTCTACAGAGCGAGCTCCCAGCCAGCTAGGACCCTGTCTCAAAAAAAATTGATGCAATTGACCTTAACATACATGGCAGAGGGTATGAAATCCTGTGGGTGGGCTATGGGGAAGTACAGGTAGGGGAGAGCTCTAAATAAACTTAAGATCTATTGTATGAAATGCATAATAATTCAATTAAAATAGACATGTAAATATTTTTAAATAGAGGTATTTAATCCTGAATGTTTCTTCAGAAGAGGAACAAATTCCTGCTGGATGGAGCTAAGAACTGAAAAGAGGCCCTTAGCAGAACATTAGTTGCCATGATCTGCTGAATGATGCCATGAAACAAATCTGGGTGAAGTGTACAGCAGTGGTTCTGTTTATCCAAAGAGTACTACCTTCAAATGTACTGTGATGGAATGTCATATCAACACAAATCAATATTTGCAACCATCTGTATTTTTATTATAAAAATTTCATGAAACATCTTACCACACTGTTTAATAGCTCTACCAACAATGATCAGTGCACAAGACTTTTCTTCTGAAGATCATTGGATTACTGTCCTCTGCAGATTTCTAAGGAAGATAACATTACCAAAATCATGAAAAGTAAGCAAAACAATGGATAACATAAGACTAAGGACCTACCAGGTTTGGGGGATGCACAGTGTTTGGGAGGCTGAAGCAGGAAGATTGTCATGAGTTCGACATTAAACTGGGCGACAGAGTAGGTTCTAGATGACTCAGAGTTATATCCCAAGACCCTGTTAAGCAAAAATAAATAAATGAATAAATAAATAAATAAATAAATAAATACAAAATGACAAGAAAAAAGAAAATAAAGGAAAGGCAGAAAGACTTCACACTGTCTCAATAATCATTATACAGGAAATAGCAACAGTCTACATTTTCACTGAAGCTGACTGCAATAATTTCTAAGAATCGTTTTATCATATACAAAGGAACAGTAATCAATATCCTTCTAGAGTGATTTACATGCTAAATGACAGGAAACCTGGAGAGGTTAGTAAGATGCAAACAATAGGAAACTCATTACTTTAGTGTTCAACATTTGTTCTCTTTTTCTATTAACTGTGAATTTGGCCAATAATCATTTTGAAGTGTCTTCAAAAACCAGCAGAAATATACTTGCAGCCACCTGGACTCAATTGAATATTTCAGTGGAAATGCTGAGAAAAGATAATGAAAATATTTTAAGTAGGATTATTTCTATTTAGTTTTATTTATTTTTTTAATTTATTTTTTTATTTTTAAGGGATTCTACAATATAATGACACAGTTGTTTACAGATAACATTGATGTTACTCAGTATGTCAAACAATTAGGTAATTGGTGCATTTTGCAAGTATCTATGTCCAAATTTTGAAAAACCCAAGGTTCCCATAGTCCAGTTGGAGAAGCTTGTATGCACAGGCATGTTGATCAGTTAGGAGTCCAGATTATATTCCTGTAGTCTCACGATTCACTCCAATCTCTCCGCAGCCCTTACAGTCTACCATGCCTCCTCTTCCGCAGTTTGTTCCCTGGGCTTTGGGAAAGGGGCACAAGTGGGTGAGAAGAAAACAGTCTAATTTCTTTAGAGTTGTCATTTTGGACTCCAGTCTGTTCAGATTGTTTCCCTTCATGGGTTGACAGCTTTTCCAGTGATACCCTTTTTAGTCATACTAACAAAGCACAAGCTATTGGATGTACAGGCATTTAAGCAGTACCAATTATTATGTCAAGCTAAGCTGTGAGCATAGACACAGATGCTTGGATGGTATGCTAATCCGCAAACTGTGGTTTCTCTATAAAGGGTGACAAGTTCTTATTGTGGCTTATAACATCTCCTAACCACTAGAGGACATAAGCTTGTGGCATCCGCTGTGAGTTATTCCTCCAAGGAGAGAGCTAATAGCCAAATAGATTTGGGATATATATAGACACTTGGCTGCCACTGTTGCACAGTATCTCCAGGCTGTTGAGGTGTAGCTGATATTGACGGAGGAGTCTTGCTTGTCTCAGGGAGACCAATATTTTGCTGTATTGCTTTAGTGGCCTTTGGTAACGCTCTCTGGCATTTCAGAGGCCAGTTGTACGCTAGCAAGTGACGTCTCATAACATTTTTTCATGCTCACACCAGGTCTTCGACAACAGGGACTTACTGCCTTTCTCCTTGCATATATCCCACTTATAGGCAAAAGGCCTTTATAATTTGGGGGGGGCGGGTTTGAATCCCCTAGCCAACATCTCCTAGGCAGAATAATTCATTGCTGATGTCAGAGCTTTCCTGTAGTAATATATTTTGCTTAATTACACAACTTATAAACACTTTACTATTGAATTTGGCTCTAGATAGAGAAATATCCTTTCACAGTTCCTATGCCTATCAATCAATTAATACGTTATGCCTGTTTTATAGGAAATTACCACTGTAACAATTGGCTCTAGTTTACAGTTAGGGAGTGGTTTCATTACCATCATGTTTTTCTTTTTCCTATAAAGGGGAGAGGTAGGAAGGTTTCTCAGTATCTGGAAGGTAAACTTCATTAGGGCCCATTATAAACAGTTAACCCCAATAGTATTCAGAGAGATGCTCAGTGTCTGTGACTCAGGCAGTCTGAGGTTCCTCTTTCTTTAATGTTCAGATGGGTCAACCTCTCTGCTGGCATTTCCCAGTCCATCCTGCATAGCCATAAGTTGTATGTTTTCAGGCATTTAGATTGGTGATTTTTACCTGTGGGAACATAAAATTCTCCTCCCATTGTTAGTTTCAAGATCAGAAAAATTGAAAATTTATCAATAGGATTGGAACACAGAGTTTTCCATTTGTATCCCAGAAAGGATAGTACCCCACCTCCCACCTCCCTCTTTTTTTTTTTTTTTTTTTTTTTAGGTTTTTATGTTTTGACCTATAGATGCCTAAGTTGTATTACACATACCCATAAACAGGAGCCAAGGCATAAGCTTTCATTAAATTTACCCAAACTGTTTCTCATTGACTGTATGCTACTTATTTGGGAAGGAAATTTAAGCTTAGTTCCTTTAAATTGTCCTACAAGTAAAAGAAAGTGTTATAATGTGATGTTGTATAATTCAGAAAAATATAGAGGCCATTTGTGTACCTTAACCCAATACAAATTATAAATAAAACAATTAACATTTTATATTCCCAATTAGTTCAATTGTATTACCATTTCCACCAAAACCTACACCTAAATTTAACTAATCTAAACAATTCACTAAGCCTTAAAATATCCTATACTTTGTGGATAAAGCTTGGGCAGAGTTGAGTACCTGCTAAATAAATTTTACCCAATAAACACTTTGCTCTTTAACGCTATATGACTGGACTATGACTTCTACTTATTTGGGAAGTAAAATTTAAGCTTAATTCCTTTAAATTGTCCTACAAGTAAAAGAAAGTGTTACACTGTGATGTTGTATAATTCAGAAAAATATAGAGACCAACCCAATACAAACTATAAATAAAACAACTAGCATTTTATATTCCCAGTTAGTTCAAATGTCAGTATCTAGTTCCTTTTTTTTTTTAGCACAAGCATCCTTCATATAAAACCAATTTGCAAGCAGTTGTGCCCCAGCCCACACAGCCCAAGGCTCCCACCATCCAGCTGGAGGGGCTTGAATGTTCAATCAAGTTGATCAAATAAGTGTCCAGACTATATTGTGGTAGTTTTACCGTTCACCTCAATCGCAGCCCCTACAATCTACCACTCCCCCTCTTCCACAGATTGTTCCTTAGGCTTAGAGATGGGGCACAGGTGGATAAGAAGCACAACAGTCTACTTTGTCTGGAGATGTTGTTTTGGACTCTGATCAGTTCTGGCTGTTTCCTTTCATGGGCTGACCGATTGCCCAGGGAAAAGCTTTCAGTCCTACAAATGAAGCACAAGCGATTAATATATACGTGTTTAAACATTGCTAGTTACTATGGTAGCTTACTTTGGAATAGACACAGATGTTTGGATAGTGTGTTAATCCCTGGAATACTTTTTTTTTCCTGAGAAAGATGACAAGGCTTTACTGTGGCATATAAATCTCCTAATCACTAGAGGGTATAAGCTTGTGGCAACATCCACGAGTTATTCCTCCAAGGAGAGAGCTAATAATCAAATAAAGTTGGGATATACATACATATGGCTGCCACTGCTGCACAGTATCTCCAAGCAGGTGAGGTGTAGCTGATGTTGGTGGAGGAGTCTTGCTTGACTCAAGGAGACCAACATTTGCTTTATTGGTTCAGTGGCCTTTGGTAACACTCTCTGGTATTCCAGAGACCAACTGTATACTTGTAAGTGCGGTCTCGATACAATCTCCCCATGCTTACATCAGGTCATTGACAGAAGGGTGCGCCCTACCGCCTCTCTTCTTGCAGATATCCCAGTTTATAGGCAATAAGCCTTTACCGTTTTTAAGGGGGGGCTTGGGTCCCCTGGCCAACATCTCCTTGGCAGAATAATCCATTGCTGTATCAGTGCTCTCTTGTATTAATATATTTTGCCTATATGCACCACTTAAAGAGACTTTAGTATTATATTTGGTTCTGAATAGAGAATAATCTTTTTTACAGTTCCTATGTATATTAGTCAATTAAAGAAAGCAGTTTTACCAGTTTTATAAGAGATTACTTCTATAACATTCAGCTCTAATTTACTGTTAGAGGATGACTTCATTACCACCATGTTTTTCTTTGTTCTATGAAAAAGAGGTAAGGAGGTCTCTCATATTGAAACTGTGCTGCACCTAGAAGGTAAAGTTCATTAGGACTCACTGTAAACAAATGTTACATCTATGGTCCTCAGAGATGTTTGATGCCTGTAGCAGTCTGAGGCTTTTCTTCCTTTTAGTGTTAAGGTCGGTGAACTTCTCTGCTGGTATTTCTTGGAACAACCTACATGATGGAAGGCTGTATCCTTTCTTTCTCAGCCTTTGAGTTGGTGACGTTTTGACCTGTGGGAACATACAAATCTTTTCCCATAGTTAGTCTTGAGATTAAATTGAAAATTTTTGACAAAAAGGTTTAATATGTAACTGTATACCCCCTTTTTTTTTATCTTATTTTATTTTTTGACCCATGAATCTCAAAAAGGCAGTTGTAGTACACATACCTATAGGCAGGGATCAAGGTGTAACTTTCATCAAATTTGTCCATGTTGTTTTTTTGGGGGAGTGACTGTAGGTTGTTAATTTGGGAAGCAAACTTAATTCCTTAAGGTAAATTATCCTACAGGTAAAAGAAGATGTTACAAGATGATACTGCATAACACAAAAATTATAGAGAACATTTGTATATGTTAATCCCAAAGTTATTGTTATATAAATTTTAGGTAAAATACCATGTAATTTTAAATTAAATATACATTAATAGAATATAGACCCATGTCCCTCATCAACTTTTCAGGTAAATGGATGTAGCTGGAGGATATTATATTAAGTGAAGTAACACAATCACAGAAAAACAAACGACGAATGGTATCCCTCATATGTGAATGCTAGCATCAATAAACCAGTTATTAATATTTCTTGTGAAGAGGGATGCATATTAAAAGAACAACAGAGAGACTGCATCAGAAAACTGACTGAAATGGTGAACTGGGAGGGGTGGGAGGGGCGGGAGAGGAACTATTTAGTTTTAAAATGTTCTCTTATGTAGTTTTGGATAGTTTGTATTAATTTCCCTAATGAAAATTTTACTTGATAAAATGCCAGAAGTAAATTTTTGAATTTTAAGTTTTACTTCAAAATGTTTAGTTCATCTCCCTTTGCAAATTATAGTAAAGGAGTCCTTCAATCATTTAACCAACATTTACCAATCTAAATTTTTAGTCCTGAGCAAGACATTGGGGAAAGACCCTACATTTTAGGGAATAAATAGGAAAAAAATAACCTGCAGATAATAACTACAAAAATATACTTTGTAATAAATTTTAAAAATCAGAAATAATTCGATAGTTTGGGTATGGGGTCAGAAGCCTTTAATCCCAATACTCCTGAGGCAGAGGCAGGTGGATCTCTGTGAATTCTTGGGTAACTTGATCTAAATAATGAATTCTAGACCAGCTGAGGTTACAGGGAAAACTTATCTCAAGAAGCCAAATAAATAAATAAGTAAATATAAATAAATTTAAATCAAGTAATTTGACAATGTTGAAATAGAGTAGAAGATTTAGTTCACATGATCTTACTGTGGATGGCTCTTAGAGAAGTTATTTATTTGAAAACCTGAAGTATTAAAGAATATTATTTTGCCTATGAAATAAGTGAGTGACAGGAAAAAGGCAAACATTAGATGTTTTTGGTGTAGACACCTTTTACATTATTAGAAATACCATGGTTGAAAGTGATGGGGTTGTATGATAGTTAATTTTTATTGTCAACTTGAAATAATCTTGAATTAACCAGGGAAGACTGTCCCTGTGAGGTATTCTCTAATATCACTTCAGCCTGTGTACCTGCCTGTGGGGGACTGCTTGATGAATTGATACGGGAAGACCTAGCCTACTGGGAGAGGTGTCACTCTCTGGGTTTGGGACCTGTATTATACAAGAATGGAGAAAGTAAGCTGAGTAGAGAGCATGCATACAGTCATGTCTCTTTCTTCCTGACTCTTGTATGATGGGACTGTTTAAGTTCCTGACAACTTGATTTTCCTGTTATGATTGAAACTGTGAACTGAAATATGCTTTGATAGAATGCTAAGTTGATTTTGTTGGGGCATTGTATTGCAGCACTAGAAATGAAACTAGAACAAGCAGAAAAATGCACGAGTCTTTCTAAGAAATGAGAAAAAGCAGAATTTTCTGAAGTTCAGGGCTGATTTGAAGACCACATAATGAAGTTAGATGAAAAGCTAGTGTTGTTATTGAAATCTAGCATGCCTTGGTCATAATTATAAACACTAGTAAAACAATCCTGAATTCTGCCACTTTAATGTGATAAGGAAAGGGAAGTAAAGAATACACTTTTAGATAGATCATTTCTCATGCTTATTGTATAAGGTCGGTGTGTATGGGTGCATAGGACAAGTGCTGGTCAGGGCACTGGTACAACAATTAGGGTTAACAACAATTATGATGAGTATGAGCAGTGGAATGGCAATTGGAGTGGTGATAGAAAGGCTTTGTGAGATCTTAAGTAGAACACACTGAAAAAGATTATTAATGCCATATGAGGTGAGAAGGAGAGATAAAAGGATTCCTGGTTCATGGTGTAAATACTTGTTAATTGGTGGGACCATTTATGACAAGTGGAAGATATTTGTGGAGGAGGGTGATGTGGAAGGTGGGCACATGGTAAAAAGGAAAAAAAAAAGGTAATTTTTCCTAGAGC
This sequence comes from Rhizomys pruinosus, assembly GCA_009823505.1. NCBI lineage: Eukaryota > Metazoa > Chordata > Mammalia > Rodentia > Spalacidae > Rhizomys > Rhizomys pruinosus. The sequence goes on from VZQC01000292.1 coordinate 1,204,079, forward strand.
AGTTTACAAATAGGATAGTAGTACAAGTGTGATCTCGCCATCTTTAGCCATCCGCATAGCAGGTTATTAAGAATCAGATGGTATCATCATCATTTCTTCACCAAACTGTATCCTGCAGAGAAGGGACCACAGTCCCATTTTTGCATGCATGTAATTATGGGGTACAAAGAACATTTTCTTGACGTCTCAACAACTGAATTTTCCTAGAAAATGAAAAAGTCTCAATATGTATAACTCCAGATCATAATGGGTACCTCCAGAGCTTTTCTGTTGGCACTAAACTGGATTTCCTTTGGGATACCTAAGATGCACTGTACCTAATTGCTAAGCTCCCTAAAAAGAAAGTGGAAAAGAGACTCTAGAGCTATCTGTATTTAGAGGATCTCTGGAGGTAAAGAACAAAAACATCAAATATTTGGCATAGCCATAGGATGTACAATAGAGAAAGGATGAGTGAAATTGAAAATGGTACTGGGACATCTGGACTGATAACATACGATCTGATGCATACTGCGTGCAAAGCCATAGCACTAACAGTCACAAACATGGGGCAAGGTGAACACAAAACGCTTTGCAAATATCAGTATCCAGAAGAATAGTTAAGAAAGGAAAATGAGACATCTTTGAACAATGAACCAGAAATCAAGATACCTGTGTTTCACTTAATCTGAGAGATATGGCTCATGGGGGGTGGGGTAGAAACTTCCAAATGGAAGTGTGGTCAGCTATGTAGATGACCGCATTTTTTACTATAAACACATCACTTATGTGATTTTTTAAAAAATTATTTATTATTTTTATGTGTATGAATATATTGTCTGCATGTAAGCTTGTGCACCTGTGTTGTGTAATGCCAAGGAGTTCAGAAGAGGGTGTCCGATTCCCCTAGAACTGGAATTAAAGACGGTTCTCAGCTGCCATGTGGGTGCTGGGGATGGAACCCCGGTCCTCTGCAAGAGCAGTTGGCACTTTTAACCACTAGGCAATCTCTCCATCCCCAGCACTTATGTGATTTTTATATGAAGAAGTTACAAAATTCAAAAAAAAGCATAGCAGGTTATTAAGAATCAGATGTATCATCATGTGGTCTAGTAAAACACTGGTGTTAGAAATATTGTTTCTAAAATATCTTAATAAGCATCCTTTTATGACTTAAATCGTCTATAAAATGTCTTTGTCAGTCAAATGGAGCAAATGGGGAAATTATACAATTAACTGGACATTTAAACTGAAGAGATAATTCAGTGTTAAAGAGCACTTCCTGTTCTTTAGAGAACTTGAGTTTATTTCCCGGTACCCACATGGAGTGGGGCTCACAGCCACTTGTAATTCTATGGTATCTGATGTCCTCATCTGGCCTCCAAGAGAACCTCACACAGGTGGCATATGTACAGACACATATATGTATATATAAATGAAAATAAAACTTTACAAGATTAACTGGATGTTTAAATTGACTTTTCCCCTCCTGGCTTCTTATCAACTTGATCTACTTTGCTCCAAAGTTGACATAATTTAGAGTCAGATTTATGGTATGTCAGTCTTTTCAAATGCCCTCAAACCACTGCTTGATATTCCCTAATTCACATGAGATTTTATTAAAGTACGAAAGCCTGACAAAATGCCTCTCTGGGGCCAGGCCCCTGAAATGTGCTATACTTCACTGCTTTTCTATCAGTCTAAATATCAAATTCCATTGAAATTCATGTGGGAGATTAAATTTACACAGATGTCTACCCATCTGTGTCAGGAAACACAATGGTGCATGAGAATTAGCAATATATGCAAAAATGAACTCAGATAACATGTGTGACCAAAACTTGCTAATTAGAAGGAAAGCAACATTCTGAACCTCTGTTACTTTTTATGTTCTTTAGTGCTGTCAGCATAAAGACCAGGTAAAATTAAACTTTTCAAATGTTAGAATTTTGTCAAAAGTTGACTCTAAAAACACATTTTTAAATCCACTTTTAATGAATGCATTGAATTGCTCATAACCACAGCTCTTCAGCTCTCTACTGCAGTCCATGCCTTGTGACTAATGAAGCTAAAATAATACCTCATATTTCCATCTAAAATGATATGTCTAAATAGGAAAGTTCATCTTAACTCTGGTAAAATTAAAGACATTCTTAGGTTTTTAGGAAGATTGATGACTGTGGTATTAAGTATGTCTACATATCAACTTGTGGAAAGAACTATTTGCATTGTTTGGTCTTCTGACTCCTGTGTCATTTGTCGTTTTCATCATGCCACTCCTGTAATGTCAGTTATGGTAGAGCCAATGTATCATGCATCTTATAAATATGCAAGTTTTCCAACTTCTTTTTAATTTTTACTAAACTTATACTTGTTAAGCTAATCCATATAAAACAAGATAAGGAAGAGGCACAAATAAAGGAAGGAGGAGAGAGTGAGGAAAGAAGGGAAAAGGGAGAGTAGCTTTTAAATGATCTTGGAATGGAAAACTTCAGAGTAGAACATAGCAGAAGGTGGAAAGAAGGGAAGGAATAAAAGCCATTCTCTTCAGAGAACCCATTGAGATTTAACTACCTCAGAATATTGGGAGTGATATAAGTCAGGAATCTGAACTTTCCTAAAGCAAATCGAAGACACTATCCTTCATGGAAACAAATTACCTAGTATAAATAAGCTTTCTCTTATTACAATATGGAAGTTTAAGAAGTAATACATTTTTCTAGTTACTTTAAAGACTTCAACAACTTTGTGAAGTGTTTAATCTTGGTTAATTCCAGTCTCAGGAGATGCTTTAAATTCAATCTCACTAAATTTCCTTGGGCATCTTTAATCATACCACTCATGTGGATCATCAGTTAGAGATTTCTACCCAATTTTACACTTGAGCCAACTGAGCACAAAGAATTAAATAATACATGCCACCCACAGGGTGAGTTAATGATGCATTAAAAGATATAAAATAGTACCTTTATTTATCTTTTCCCTATCACTACTTAACACTTAAATATTTTACTATTAAATGGAAAATTACAAATTGAGAAACCAAATATGTAAGTGGGCACTCAGTACTTTGCTGTTAAGTGTTTTCAATAAAAACAGGTTCTAGGACTGACCTAACATTTATTTTCAACCTTGGGGTTATGTGCATCTGTTAGAGTAATATGGAATTAAAATTGAAAGATGAGAATCAAGAAATATGATTTGGAAATAACATAGTTTGTTTCCAAATGATAAAATTTTAATATAGGTGCAATGTAATAGGCTGGTGCTAATTAGCCTTTCTGGGTGCTTAACGACCATACTTAACTCCCATACCAATTTGGCCAAGGGACCTAAAGACTAACTTTGTTCCTTGCTCTCAGAGGTCAACCAAGTCTTAGGGCATTATGTATGGGGGCACCTCTTGAAATGTCCGGCAAATGTGGGTCACCAGTCTTCCTGTTCAGGGAGGTCTTGGAGAGCTACTAATAGGACTTCAGCCAGTCTCCAGTCTATAAAGAGGAAAGTATGCTCATGCCTCAGAAAAGGAAGCCTAGTCTAGCAAAACCTTATTTTGTCCTCAAGCGGATGGAACTGGTAGGCTGATAGGAGAAAGGCACTCCAACCCTCCCCCTGCCAAAAAACAAACAAACAAACAAACAAACAAACAAACTCAGAGAGACCCTCTGAGGACCAGATCCACAACTGACCTTGAGAAAACAAAAACCTTAGTTAATATGGGCTAACTGTGTGGCCTTAAGCATCCAAAAGGAAAGTACAACCAGATATAAATAATCAGTAAGACTAGAGAAACTGTACTGCAGACATAGAACTTGAGAACTTAGTAAAAAGACAAAAAGAAAAATTAGAGAATGCTGTTGTTTGGCCTGTCTTCAATTCTTACTGGCAAGTACATCAATTCCGTGGCTGCCACCGCTTTTGGCACTCCTCAAAGACATGAGACACAGCTTTTTAACCTTCCAATATGGACTGAGGACTCATGTTGCTCCAAGAATCCTCCAAACTTTCAATGTCAAATGGGTACTACTGAGATACCCAGCTTGTGGACTAAACAGCTAAGGGGATGTCAGCCTCATCAGAATATAGACTGCCATTGTTGGACTACCTGGGCTGTATCATGGAGGCCAGTGCAGGGGGATACAAACAGGATGGGTGTTTACTGGACTTCATTTGGGAGACCATGGGATGGAAAGACCCCAGTGTGGAGCAAAAGTGCAGGATTGATAGTTATTTGGTATTGCCAAGGAGGAACATTTGAGCACTTCCTTAAGGAAAACATGACATCTTTTAGGAAAAAAAATCCTCCAATTCAAGTGATCTCTCTATCTCTCTCTCTTTCTCTCTATCTTTTCTCTCTACCTACATATATCTAGCACTCATCCTAATCTATATCTATATCTTCTACCTATATAATACGGTAGTAATACAAGTTGGAGAGAACAACAACAAAAGAACTGACTAAAATTCTGGATATACTCAGAAAAAAGATACAGGACATGTATGGCAGAGTTCAGGGACTCGGGTGGGGTAGAAGGCATGGAAAGGGAAGCGATTCTACATTTGACTGAGAAGTGATGTATGACCTATGGAAAAAGTTTAAAACAATAAAAAATTATATATAAGAAATATTTAGAATGGATTACAAAAAACACAAAAAAACTTACCTTCTATGCAGGTGTTTAACAAAGAAGAACAATCCTTAATACTTATTCTTTATTTTCTCACCACCTCCACACTATCCACTAGAGATATTCTTTCAGGTAGCTTCATGAGTTCTTATCACTCTTGAGATTGTTTCCTATATTTTACTTCTCTTTTGTTGATCTAGCTTCATTCATTTATGCATTAAGTCATATACCTTTGCCAAAATGGTTTCAGGTACTGAGTTACACAGATAAATGAAAAAGAATACTCTCATTTAAAATGATTAAATTTCTTAAAAGAAGCAACAGAACCAATTAGGTAAAATGGTCTGTTCTAGTTGGAACAATAAAATGTGTTTGTAAAAGAAAATAAAAGACTATGAAATAGGGGCTGGAGAGATGGCCTAGTGGTAAGAGCACTGACTGCTCTTACAGAGGACCTGGGTTCTATCCCCAGCACCCACATGGTGGCTGAGAACTGTCTGAAACTCCAATTCCAGGAGAACTACAGTTCCAGGGGAATCTGACACCCTCTTCAGACCTCCGCAGCATTGCATGATACAGGTGCACAAATTTGCATGCAGACAGTACATTCATACACATACAGAAATAAATAAAATTAAAATTTTTTTAAGAAATTAAAAAAGACTATGAAATACTATATCAAATGGACATTGGATCCATAAAACAATTATTTTAAATAATCAGTAACAGCATTTAAAACATCAAACTAGTACTAGATAACTAATGATCAAAGAATTCCTGCAGTTGTACACAAAGCAATTGATAGAATATTTGTGACTATTTGTAGTATAAATTAATTTCAAGGAAAATACTGATGTATCTATCTTATTTTATTGTAATTGTCAGAGATTTATCAGAGTCCTGGCACAGCTTCCAAAAGGCAAAAGCTTTCTGTTAGTTTTAAAAGAAAACCCATTTGGTCATTGTAAATTATCAGAGTTAATTGAGGAAACATCAGTTCTTCTGTAGGAGGAGACAAGAATCAGCCTAAAATCCTTGTGACAGCATACACAAAACCTGTGCAGGCTTAAACCAGGCAAAATTACAGAACAGAGAGGTGAGGTGCTTATGATGTCCCACCCCTTGCAGAGGACATACTGGCAGCTGATAGCTGTTGGAAGATGGAAATTCACATTTCCTTAATTGTATGACCTGGTAGGTTGACCACAACTCAATAGGTTAAAATAAAAGAAAAAAGGGAGGAGGAGGAAGATAAGGAGGAGGAGGAGGAGGAGGAGGAGAAGGAGGAGGAGGAAGGAAGGAGGAAGGAGGGAGAGGAGGAAGATGAAGAACAGAAATAGTTGGGTAGGTAGGGAATTTCAAGCAGTGAGGAGCTCAGAGAAGGGGAATGAATACAATCAAAATGCACTGAAAGAATTTCTCCCAATAACTAATAAGATATTTCATCAAAGTACCTATTGGAAACTAAAGAATTATTCTTGTGACTGAGAGTTTGTCTCTCAGGACAACTGAGAGTTACCACAAATTAAGGGGTAAAATAATTAGAGACTAGAGCCATAAATAAGGTATATAAAGGAAGAGGTTTAGAGCAGAAGATGTGAATCCTAAGTGGAAAAAGTAAGGTCCTTCAAAGACTCTTTTATTATTTATTTTTTTATTTTTATTTTTATTGAGCACATTTCCTACAACATTTTCTTAATCAAATTTAGACGTCCATTCCCCATCCATGCCCACCCCTCATGTACCCCCGCCCCTTGCCAGAGCTCATGGATTCTGTCATACAAGTCCTGTCTTGCATCTTTTGTTCAGTCTTTTATGAAATTTTGGGTGCACAGGTTTAAACTGTTTTGGTCAGCTCTTGTTCTTCTTCGGCCTGACATGAAAAACTTGCTTTAAGGACCTTTTCAGTATCTAGCTCCTTTTTTTTTTTTTTGTTTTTTAGCACTAGCATCCTTCATATAAAACCAATTTGCAAGCAGTTGTGCCCCAGCCCACACAGCCCAAGGCTCCCGCCATCCAGCTGGAGGGGCTAGAATGTTCAATCAAGTTGATCAAATAAGTGTCCAGACTATATTGTCATAGTTTTAGCATTCACCTCAATTGCAGCCCTTACATTCTACCACTCCCCCTCTTCCGCAGGTTGTTCCTTAGGCTTAGAAATGGGGCACAGGTGGGTGAGAAACACAGCAGTCTACTTTGTCTGGAGATGTCATTTTGGACTCTGATCAGTTCTGGCTGTTTCCTTTCATGGGCTGACCATTTGTCCAGGGATAAGCTTTCAATCCTACTGAGGAAGCACAAGCGATAAGATATACAGGTATTTAAACATTGCAAGTTACTATGGTAGGTTACTTTGGTATAGACACAGATGTTTGGACGGTGTGTTAATCCATGGATTACTTTTTTTTTTCTTGAGAAAGATGACAAGGTCTTACCGTGTCATATAACATCTCCTAATCACTAGAGGGTATAAGCTTGTGGCAACATCCATGAGTTATTCCTCCAAGGAGAGAGCTAATAGTCAAATAAATTTGGGATATACATACATATGGCTGCCACTGCTGCACAGTATCTCCAAGCAGGTGAGGTGTAGCTGATGTTGGTGGAGGAGTCTTGCTTGACTCAAGGAGACCAACATTTGCTTTATTGGTTCAGTGGTGTTTGGTAACACTCTCTGGTATTTCAGAGACCAACTGTATACTTGTAAGTGCGGTCTCGATACAATCTCCCCATGCTTACATCAGGTCATTGACAGAAGGGTGGGCCCTACCGCCTCTCTTCTTGCAGATATCCCAGTTTATAGGCAATAAGCCTTTACCTTTTTTAGGGGGGGGGGCTTGGGTCCCCTGGCCAACATCTCCTTGGCAGAATAATCCATTGCTGCTATCAGTGCTCTCTTGTATTAATATATTTTGCCTATATGCACCACTTAAAGAGACTTTAGTATTATATTTGGTTCTGAATAGAGAATAATCCTTTTTACAGTTCCTATGTCTATTAGTCAATTAAAGAAAGCAGATTTACCAGTTTTATAAGAGATTACTTCTATAACATTCAGCTCTAATTTACAGTTAGAGTATGACTTCATCACCACCATGTTTTTCTTTGTTTTATGAAAAAGAGGTAAGGAGGTCTCTCATATTGAAACTGTGCTGCACCTAGAAGGTAAAGTTCATTAGGACTCACTATAAACAGTTGTTACACCTATAGTCCTCAGAGATGTTTGATGCCTGTAGCAGTCTGAGGCTTTTCTTCCTTTTAGTGTTAAGATGGGTCAACTTCTCTGCTGGTATTTCTTAGTACAACCTACACAATGGAAGGCTGTTTACTTTCTTTCTCAGCCTTTGAGTTGGTGACGTTTTGACCTGTGGGAACATACAGATATTTTCCCAAGTTAGTATTAAGATTAAATTGAAAGTTTTTGACAAAAAGGTTTAATATGTAACTGTATCCCCCCTTTTCTACTTTTTATTTTTTTATTTTTATTTTTATTTTTTTTGACCCATGAGTCTCAAAAAGGCATTTGTTGTACACATGCCTATAGGCAGGTATCAAGGTCTAAATTTCATTAAATTTGTCCATGCTTTTTGGGGTGACTGTATGTTGTTAATTTGGGAAGCAAACTTAATTCCTTATAGGAACTTCGACATCCTTCAATACAAAATCTTACATGTATGGTAATTAAATACCTTCAACTGTCCCCAATGAATTTATTGGCCTCATGCAATAGTGCTCATATGTTCTATGGGTTACTGCATCCAATTTAAGTTTCTGATGGGACAAGGAGCCTATGAGTTTTGACTAGATACACTTTTCAGCATTGTTTGAAAGATTGCATAGAAAAAGTGAAAATGCTCTGAACTCTATATATCATATGAAAAGGGGTGTGAAACTGGTTATATAAAAATGTAGAATGATATCTTTCCTGAAAACCAATTACCAAATTGTAGATGTTTGTTAAAATTATTACATTATTCATTTATTTTGTAGTAGGACAGAGGATGAAACATGCCATGAAGTGGAGATCAGAAGACAACTTGTAGTAGTTGATTCTTTCCTTTCAATCATGAGTTTTGTAGATTGAGCTCAGGTCACCAGGCTTTATAGCAAGTACTTTTAGCTAATGAATTATATGGCTAGTCCCCACTGTTAAGTTTTTTAAAGTCTTTTAAAATACCATGGTTTTAAAAAAATAACTAGAATAATCATTCTGGTAATTATGTGTGGCTATTGTTTTGGCAGAAGCACTTAAAAGTAGTTACCTGACAGTCTTGACCCCTCCTGTCTCTCACAGACCTGTGAAAGTCTGGCCTGTCCTTTGATCTATTAGGAAAGAACTTTGATCTGGATTTTAGTTTGAGGTTCCCTTGTCCCAATTACCTTCCCCAGCCCCCAATTGTGTGTACATGTCCATGGCCCATGCCTGGCCCATGCCTGGTTAGTGTATAAGCCCTGAGTTCCAACAATAAAATTGACTATTCCTTCAGGCCTTCTCTGAGTCTGTGTATGTATGTATGCTTATATGTCTGTATTTATCTTTCTATTTCCTCAGGTAAAATCTCTGGCGGGCCCTACCCTCTCCTTGCCAGAGCTAAGCCAAGGAGAGAAAAGCACCAAATAGCATGTGGATGTTGGCCATGTGTGTGTAAAGGACTACTCAGATGATGATAAACTCCAACAATTATGTACTCAGATGTTTTCCCATTGGAATTGTGTTCAAGTATGTTGTGTTATGTCAAGAAAGAAAATGTGATTATGTAACTCTTGGTCCTTTTATTAAAATATTGATTTTTCTCCAGGCGTGGTGGTGCATGCCTTTAATCCCAGCACTTGGGAGGCAGAGACAGGCAGATCTCTGTGAGCTCAAGGCCAGCCTAGTCTACAAAGTGAGTTCTACAACAGCTGGGGCTACAGGGTTTTTTATATAATAGAATTTGATGATACTTATATCCCCCCCACAGCATTCAATTCATTACATTCCACTCTATATAATACAGCCTATATAGACTGATTTGTGTCACCACATGTCATTCAACATGGGTCCATCCATTAGCCTGGTCAATCTACCAAAATCATCATACCTGTAAGACATTGTCTTTCCCCCATCTCAGCAGTACCAAAAGTTTCTTTGGTTTGGTTGTGATTTCTTAACCACTTTCATGTATCTATGCACAGATTTTGTCTGGTTTGAGCTTGCATGGAAATTGCTGTAATCATTGCTGTGAGTTCATATGAATATCTGACCAACTGTTTGGAAGACTATTCTTTGTGGAAATCCAACATCTCTAGATCTTACAATCTTCGTCCCTCCTCTTCTACAATGATCCATGAGCCTTGGGACCCAGAAGTTTGCATTGTCTCATATTCAGTGAGGAGCACTCTGCAGCCTCTTGTTCTCTGCACATTGGCCAGTTATAGGTTTCTGTGTTAATCACCATCTTCTCTATAAGTAATCCTCTCTGGTGAGAATTGAGAGATGCATGCATATTATGTGTAGAGGTTTCATTGAAGATGTGTTGCTTAGGACTAATTGTCTCACATATGCATATCTTCTGTGTTTGACCAGTTGTGGGCCTCTTCATCTGTTATAAAAAGAAGCTTCTTTGATATGTGGTGAGAGGATCACTTGTCTGTAATTATGAGGATGCAGATTTAGAATTCGGTAAGAAATTACATTGGCCTAGGGATGTGGAAAATATAGGTTTTCTTCTAGGACGTGTGAATTTTGATGGAACTCATTGTTATTTACACTATCCCCAAAGTAGATTCTATCTATCTATCTATCTATCTATCTATCTATCTATCTATCTATCTATCATCTATCTATCTTTTTCCTGCCATCAATCTGGATAATGGACACTCCAGAATCTTTAGGTTTTGGGTATGCAATTTTATCAGCTGCTCTCAAAGAGCTTTGAGTTTTTCAGCCTCAGAAGACTTTATCAATGCTTGTTCTTGTTCTGAAGCTTCCACCTTCCTTGATTGCATGTGAAGCTTCTGCTTTTGATTTTCTTCCCTGCAAAAGTGAACTATCCACTGTGCACTAATGTGATACATGATAATAAATAATCCCTTAAAATCATATATGTACTATTGTTTTCTTGGGTCTGTTCTAGAGAACACTTAGTAATAAAAGAAGGGTTAAGAAAAGGCTGTGAGTTAGCATAACCTAAAAGCAGATTAAAGCAAGGTTTCTTACCCTTTTTCCTCTCATAAAGTCTTGAAATAAAAATATATGCATTTATCTATAAAGGGTACACACATGTCAAATATCTAGAAATAAATCTAACTTTGAACACAGTTGTTTAGAATACATATGATTTATTAAATATGAAAACAAATGGATATATTAATTATATGGATAAATATTAAAAAAAAGAATTCATGGATTGAGAAGAGCTCATTTTACAGAGTGGTTGGCTATATGCACCAAGCCCTGGGTTCAATCCCCAATATCCTCTAAGCCAGGCCTGGTGGGGGCAGCCTATAATGTTCATGTTCCAGTAGAATAGCCGAAACATGCAAAGTTTAAGGTCACCTTCACCTCCACAGTAAGTAAAAATCTAGTTTGTAATAAAGGAGACCATGACTCTAAACAAACAACTAAATCAGTAATAAAAATTAAAAATCAAGTATTATACCTTGTACAAATCAATAGCATACTAACTTGATAAGTGATGAATAACTACAGTAGGTATATATTGAAAGCATTTGAATAAATAACTCAATAAAAAGCAAATAACCAAAGAAATATATGACCCAGTTATAAAATGGAGTAATAAATCTGACCAGAGATTTCTCAAAAGAAGAAATAAAAGTGGCTAAGAACTACCTTAAAATGTGTTCACCATCGTTAGTAATTAAAACAAAGATTTCTTCTTAACATAGTCAGAATGGATAAGATCAATAGAACAAATGGGAAAAATACTAGAGAAGAAATTTAAAAATACTAGAAAAGAAATAAAAGTGGCTAAGAAATACCTTAAAATGTATTCTCCATCCTTAGTAATTAAACCAAAGATTTCTACTTAGCATAATCAGAATGGATATGATCTAGAAAACAAATGGGAAAAAATACTAGATGAGAAATAAAAATACTAGAGGAGAAGTAAAAGTGGTTAAGAAATACCTTAAAATGTGTTGAACATCCTTAGTAATTAAAACAAAGATTTCTTTTATGTTTCAGAATTCACATTTTCCTCCATTAATTTTATATTACTCTAAAATATGGATACATACTCTTCAACAATATACAGTAATTCCAGAGTCTGAAAATAATTGATGTATGGATTCTAGGGAACCTCCCCACCAAAAAAGACTGAGAGAAAGATGCGACAGTTATGGCAGAATGCATGGTCTTGGGTGGGGATAAGGGAAAGGGGAACATGCCTGAAAAATGATGTCTGAAATAAACAAAACATAAATAAGAAATAAAAAAACGATTTCTTCTTAACATAGAATAGATAAGATCAAGAAAACAAGCAGGAAAAATACTAGAGGGAATCTTGGCAGAAGAGAAACCCCATTGACTGCTATTGGGATTGCAAATTAGTATAGCCACTGTGAAAATAAGTGTGGCTAATTTATTATTATTATTATTATTTTGTGTGTATGAGTGTATTGCCTCTGTACATGTAAGTGCCCACATGTCATGCACTGACTGCCCTAGGAAGTCAGAAGAGGGTGTTGGGTCTCTTGGAATTGGAATTAAAGATGGTTATTAGCTGCCATTGTGGGTACTGGGAATCAAACCCAGGTCCTCTGCAAGAGCAGCTGATGTTCTTAACCACTGAGATAACTCTCCTGTCCCCAATAATTCTTAAAAATCTAAAAATAGTTCTTAAGATCCAACTATACTGGTCCTTGGCATATATCCAAAGAACACAATATCTTGCTTCAGAGACATTTATTCAATCATGTTTATTGCTGCTTTCCACAAATGCTAGGAAATGGAAACAACCTAAATATCACTCAACTGATGAATGGATAAGGAAAATGTGGTTTCATTTCTACAATGGAAATCTATTAATCAGTTATGAAAAGCAAATCATAAAATCTGCAGGTAAATGAATGGAACTAGAAACGTTATACTAAGTGAAGTAGCACAGACTCAGAAAAACAGGCAATGTATATACTTCCTGTTTGTGGATGCTAACTATAAATCCTCAGATATGAGTATATGTCCTGTTGTAAATGCAGGAGCTAGGAAAATGGAAAGAAACCCTAGGAGTTGGGGCAGAGGAAAAAGACCTCAAGAGAGAGGAATAGTAGGTCCAAATGTTATTAAGTGGAAAATGCAGGAAATGGGGGACTCTCACTTTTGAGTAGTGTGGGAGGGCTACAAAGGGGGAGAGAGAGAGAAGAAAGAGAGATTTAAATGGTAAGGAACTACAAAAATCCAAAGGCAAATGTACTTTTTCATGAGTCTACTGAAAAATAAATATACCACATTTATGTGAGTGCAGGTGTGCAGCTGAAGGCTATAACACAAAAATCACATTGTAATTGGCAAAGGTTTTCTGTGGAGTGAGAGAGAGAAGATCTTTCAGGTACTGAAATATACATGGCAGAATGCCTTAAAATTGGTGAGAGGGAATAGGGAGTTGAGGTGAAGGCAGTATAATTTTAAGATGTATTACTTGAAATGTAAAAGTAATAAAAATTAAGAAAATATAAAATAAAGAAATCAATGTCAGGTAAGAGAAACCTCCCTTCATTTTGTTGGTAAGGGTAGTCCAGGACACTAAAAAATGAACAGGCTATTGCCATGCCTTTGATTGCTTTCCAAAATATGAAGGTAAGATATTACTGCTGAAGTCAGAAAAATAATTCGACACCTGTCTTGGAGCAATTTAACTAAAACTGACAGGAAGTCTCCTCCCTGAAGAGTATCAGAGGATACTACAAAAGTTTCCAAGAAAGAAAACTAATAGCCATATCTATCTCAAGTCTATGAACCACAGCAATTGTCAGCCCAGCAAATAATCTCTCGTGGTGCAATAGTGGCGTTTTATCTTGAAAGTAATCAACAGTTGTTGCACTGAACTTATGGGTCCTTCCACAGGAGGAAACTCATGTACGATACTGTAACCATAACCAAGTATATATGGTTGTATTGGTCCTAGATCCTAGAGAAGTACCTAATTCTGTCATTTTTTCAGAGCAACATAATTTCTTACTACATATTAAATAGATATCCTTCAATTTACAGACAAGTGTAATATTTACCAGTCATAAAAGAAGTTTTATTTTGCAACACATGAAGACTATTATAAAATGCCACAACTGGTCAAAATACAGAGAAAAATTGACTAATAGTTTCTCAGCTCTAAGTGACACATCTGCAATCCAACCTATACATGTAAGGTTCAGGCAACATCACTGAAGAGGAATCAGAAAAGATCTTAAGAACCACAGGGAAAAATACCTCTGCTTTTAACATGTTTTTTAAAATGTTCTTTTTTATTTTGCATATTTTGTACATTTTGTATATTTCATACATCATTTTCAGTCCAATTTGGATAAATCCCCCACTTCCTGACCCTCCCCCACCCTGGTTTATGCATTCTGCCAAACATGCCTTGCATCTTTCAGTCTTTCAAAGGACTTATTCTGTAGACACTTGGACAGAATTTAATTATATCAATCAATTCTTTGACCCAGTACTTATGTTGTTGTTGTTCCCTCCCCTTTGTATTACTCCAATTTATGCCTACATAAAACAACACATATGTGTCAAAGTTATGACCTCCGGGAATGTTAATTCCAAAATATGTTTTGGGGTTCACATTTTCCCTTTAATGTTATATTATTCTAGAATATGAATATATTATCTTGCACCCATATATGGTAAATGCAATGTATGAATATAAGTGGTAGGTCAATTCAAGAGCCCTTTAAGAAGATTCACATTATGATTTTTGAGATCTCCTGAGCCCAGCGGAAGGTGCCTCCCCTGCCAACTGACATTACGAAGAAGCATCTGAAGCAGGCAAGCAAAGCAAGCCTTCAACACAGTGAAGAGGCATTTAGGACTCACATTGGAATACAGGCAAGGAGAAGCCCATATGCCAGGATCACGAAGAAGAGACTACACTGGAAAGGGGCAGGATAATCCCACGCCAAGCTTTACCAACCCTATGGAAGACTCCT